>JAIUCV010001421.1:0-99754 GCA_026724425.1 Erythrophleum ivorense
GAAAAAATTTTCTAATATGGTCACTGCTACTGTACACATGGTCCAAAAATTGTTCTAAGTCAATAATGGGGCAAATGATGTCCAATTGCCATGAAATTTTATATATAGAAATACGACCTTCTTAGTGACTTGTGTCAATTAAAATCACCTCATTTGGATGTCTAGAGAGGGAGATATTAATTTTTGAAGTTGCTATCCAGCACCAGTTTAACCTATGTCACTATTTGATTAGTTTTCGAGACTTGGATGTGCCTGGTTTGGTTTAGAGTTATTTTTCTTCTCTCATTAACATATGTAGCTTTCCATATTGGTATTACTTGCATGGATTAGATTTTTTTGTGATTAATTGGATATTTTTAAAATTTATGACAGTAAATTGTATTAGTAATAGGGATGGCCAGACCTTTGTAGCTATTTTATTGTCAAACGTGCTCCAAAGGCTAGAATCATTCCTAGAATTATTTTTAGTGTGAAGTTAGAATCCCAAAAAGCTATATTTTATGTGATTTTAATTTTTCTACATTTAGTTATGATTTTTCAAAGTTTTCCCTGAAATTTGCATTGTACAGCTGCGAGAAATGAATAAATTTTTGGATTTTTGAACCTTGATATGTGGTTTGTGCCATTTTTTGAGAATTTTATGATTTGTGTGTATGGAAAATAATTAAATAATGTTGTCGATAAGTTCATGGGGTCCCGGAGATGCGAAATAAAAAATTTATTCACTACACAACGTAATTAAATTCATTATTTTAGTGTATTTGTTGAGATTTCTTGAATGAATTGTATATTTCCACTTGTGAGATGAGGCTCAATGTTAGAATATAATATGGTATTACATATGACATTCATAAGGTTCTTAAACATACATAGAGAATTTCTTCCATTCAAAAAGTTGCAAACAACATATGCAAACTTTCCAAGACAATGGTTTAGTCTTGCCTAATCTCTTTGGGACTTTTGCACTTGCCTCACCCACTTTCAAGAAATTTTTTTCTAAGCCTTACTCTTTCTAAAGACTTTTAGCTTTGTCTCACCTACTTTTGGGGACTTTTGGCTCATCCTTAGCCTAGCTAAGGGGCTTTTGGCTTCCCCACACTTAAGCAAGCCAAACACATTCATAAAAACATCTTTCAAGTACATAAACATAGCAACATGGTACCAAGGCAAGTGATCATTGGCTAGAAATATATTTCATGGTTTAAATAAGCACACACACATTCAAAGACAAAAAAACATCCAAACATGTATGAAAGAAAGAAGAGAGAGCTACCTTGTGTACAAGCACACTTTCTTCCTTGGAAATTGATCCTCTCACTCAGCCAAATGCTCACAAGAAGATGAAACTTGATTCCTTTGACTTAGAAACATCATATGGAAGCCAATTATACTCTTGGAACAATATCTAGAGCCACACATTCATTTCAAAGTTAGATTGTTCTTATGACTCATTTATGGTTCCATAATGCGTCTAATGAAGCAACTCCTATAATTTATGATCTTGGCTCTATTCTTTCCTTCCATCTATGGTTCTTGACTTCATTTACACCTTTTGAAGTCATCACACAATCCATTTGAGGAGCCTAACTACAAGTTGCTTCTTTAAGTCACAATATGGAACCTATACAACTAACTCACTTCCTAGGCTTCTTAACTTTTTTTCAAGACTTTCTCTCATCCTCTCCCATCATATATGATACAAAACCAAGTTTGGATGAATTTAAAACTATCCCTAGGTATTGGTTCTACTCTAGGCCGAGACATACTTCATAAATAGGGACCCATAAGTTTTCTTTTCTTTCTTGATGGGAAATGCATGTGGGAAGCCTCCTAGGGGTCTCTAGAGCTCATATAAACATTCACTTTGGCCTAGGAAATCTTCTATCAAAATAGAATTTTAGTTGTGTTCTTGAATCCCTAGCAATTCAATCTTACAAATTAATGGTTCTTACTTCTCTTTGCATAATCTTAATTCCCACACCTTAATTCACATGATTCATCCTTGGTTTTTAGGTCTATTTTGAGCTAAGACCAGAGGGAAGGAGTTCGAGTTTTGAGAGAGGAAGCTAAGCAAGGAGTAAAGCATCCAAAGAAAGAAAGAGAAGAAGGAGGAGAAGTTTGCTAAAGAGAAAACTAGGAAATTTCATGAAATTCTCACTTTTTTTCTTGCTTTCTTCCTTCCTTTTAGGCTCTTCTTATGCACCTTTCTTAGATGAGTTCTCCCCTGGTCTTAGGCAGATGAAAGTGGTTAAGGAAATGAGAGGAGATGGGAAGCCCAAATATAAAGAAGTTTCAAGAAACAATTGTTAAAAGAAATTACATATACATCCTGCGCACGTGGCATTTTTCGTTTTAGCTTCATTTTAACTCCTTTTTGAGAACCGTCTCTTTCATCATAAAATTTAGGTTCTCTAACTTATAAAATATCTTAAATCTCTCAAATTGAAGGTAAAACCTTTTTGAACAAAATAATCAAAGTTTAGGTCAACTAACATTAGAAAACGTACACTGAAGGGGTTTTAACTGTCTTAGACTTCTCATGGTTTTCAGGGCCTCTGACAATCCCAAAAAACTTAAAATTTTCATTTAAAAATCTCTCCTGTGAGTATTTCAAAACTTACCAAAAATTACAAGAATGCCATTACGTTTTGTAATAATTTTGTTAAATTTTGTCTAGTTATTCTGGCCTCTGTTTCATGGCACCTCTGGCCTCCTATTATCATTATTTAGTGTCTAGATCATTATTCTAATTTTGTTGGACCTTAACCAATTTATTTAAGAAGACTTGCTTTTAACATGTATTCGTTTCCATTGTTATTATGAAAATAGGCATTACATTTCTCCCCCCTTAAATAAAATTTTGTCCTTGAAATTTAGATAACATATCTCATGGGAATAGCTCTGGGTATCTCTTTCTCATCTCATCTTCTAACTCCTAGGTGGCTTTCTCAAGAGATAACCCCTTCCAAATCACTTTCACTAGTGGTATCGTCTTATTTCATAACTGCTTGAGTCTAACATTCATGATTTGATCTGGTAATACTATATAAGATAGATTATCCTGTAATTGCACATTTTCATACTCTATGACATGTGAAGGGTTAGGCTTGTATTTCTTGAGCTAGGATACATGGAATACATTGTGTATTTGGTTCAGGTTCAGAGGAAGGGCAAGTTTGTAAGCCACAGGTTCTACCTCATCAAAAATTTGGAACTAACCTATGTATTTTGGACTAAGCTTTCTATTTTTAATGGACCTAGCTATTCCTGTGACTAGAGACACAATCTAATATTCACGATTCGATCTGGTAATACTATGTAAGATAAATTATCTTATAATTGCACATTTTCATACTTTATGACCTGTGAAGGGTCAAACTAGTATTTCTTGAGCTAGGATACATGGAAAACATTGTGTATTTGGTTTAGGTTCAGAGTAAGGGCAAGTATATAAGCCACAAGTCCTACCTTATCAAGAATTTGGAATTGACCTATGTATTTTGGACTGAGCTTTCTATTTTTAATGGACTTACCTATCCCTGTGACTAGAGATACTCTAATAAAGACATGGTCTCCAATCTCAAACTCTAACGGCCTTCTCCATTTATCTATATAACTCTTCTGTCTACTCTGGGCCGTTAGAAGTTTCTTTTTTATAATCTCTATCTATCTAAAGGTTTAGTCCACTAATTCTGGGCACATTAGGCTTCTCTCTTCAAGCTCAATCCAACAGACTGGGGGCCTACACTTCCCACCATACAATGCCTCATACAGGGCTATCTAAATACTAGCATAATAATTGTTGTTATAGGCAAACTCCGCTATAGGTAAATATGTATCCCAATTCCCTTTCAACTCTAAAATACATGTTCTTTAGGGTTTAGATGGTTCTCTCTAATTGACCATCTGTCTAAGGGTGATAGGCTGTGCTAAACTTGAACTTAGTACCTAGTGCATCTTGTAATGATCTTTAAAAGTTCGAAGTGAACCTGGGATCTCTATCTGACACTATACTTCTAGGCACACTATAGAATCTCAATATCTCCTTGATGTACAGCTAGGCTAGCTTGTCTAAGGTATAAGTGACTTTCATTGCCAAAAAGTGTAACACTATATTTAGTAAGCTCATCTTATACCATTTGTAGGCTTATTCTCATGAATTACATAACATTCTCAAAGAAAGGCCCCATTAAAAAGGTCAATTAATTTGCATTACATCATGCATAACTTTTTCATTCTGTGTCCCATAGTCCATATGGATTCATCCATCTCATTCTCATATTTAATTATACAAATGCAACTCATAACAAGCTCAAGGATTGGCCTAGAACTTGAGCAAGGGAAGTGGATACATAAAAACAAGGTGTGTAGCCTAGGACTGAAATTCTAGATTTATGTCATGAACTTTGAAAAATCATAACTAATTTTAGAAAAATCAAAATCAAGAATAATTTACCATTCTAAAAAGCTACAGATGTCTACTTTATGTTAAAGATAAATCAAACCAAAAAGAGGCTTCTAGTCACCAAAAATTGATGACATAGTACCAGAGGTCGACTATTGTTATTAGTATTGTCCTCCAACTTCAAAAATTCATATCTCCCTGATCAGAGGTTCAATTGGGGTGATATTAGTGGCCATGGAAATATCCCTATGTCTAGTTTGTTTTTGTAAAATTTCATAATCATTGGACACCATTTGGCTCTCAAATGACATAGCCTAAATTTTTGACCATATGAACAATGTCTGCATTAGTTTAGCAGAAAAATGCCAACTTTAAAAAATCATAATTGATTCCATAGAGCTCCAAATAATTTGGTCTTTGTCTTTCCAAAAAACTCTAGATGATATCTATTTGCATGCCAAATTTCATGGGCAAATTCGTTCATTTGGTCAAATCTTGACATTAGGTTGCATTTTGGTCACTTTTATGGCTTCTAATGGTGTCAAAGTGTCCATAATTGCTCCTAAGACTCTTGTGGCCACTTAAGCATGTAGGAATGCACTAAAATGGTCTATTAATCATGTCTCAAAGGTGCATAAACCCATAATTGAAAAAATCACTCTCTCACCCCAAGCCATACACAAGAAGATACATACTAGTTCTTGTCATTCCATACCCAATATGTGTTATATCATACATGTAGCATTAAATCTCATACATACATGATGCATTTACATACTTGCATGTGTTCATGAGTCATACAACATATATGATAAGAGATTGCATCATGTGCCACTCATATGGCTACAAATTTTCATTTTTACATGATTGTCACACTTTCTCCTTCTAGCTTTGTGGCTCTCACTCTTTGACTCTTTTGGTCCACCTAGACATGTTAAACATGTGGGGGAGGAAGGAATGAGATTTTAGGAATCCCAATAGCTCTTCTCCCTTTTAATCACACATAAAGAATGCAAATCTATGTCTAAAAGTGCATGTATGACTATTATGAAACATGTGAGCATTCAAGAAGCATTCTTGGCATTTGAACAAGTCATACATTGCATACATAGGCTTGACAAGTAAGTGGATTAGCTTCACCCATTCTCTTCAAGGATTTTGGACTTGCCTCACCTTTTTTTTCAAAGGCCTTGAATTAAGCCTTGCTCTTGGGAGACTTTAAGCTTTATGTCAATCATTCTTAAGGGTGCTTGGCTCATCCTCACCATAATTAGAGGGTTTTTAGCTTCACCACACTCAAGCAAACCAAAGCAAAGTAACAAGACATCATTTGAAAGCATAAAATAACATCATGGTACCATTGCATATAAAATCATACTATAACACATTTTCATGGCTTAGCACATACATATACACATTCAAAGATAAGAGAACATTTATGCATGTATGAGAGAAATGAGAGAGAGCTACCTTTGTTACAAATGCAAACTTTTCTCTTGAATTTGGTTACTCTTCCTCGGCCCCACACACAAGAAGGTGAAGATTATTTCTCTTGGCCTAAACACATCATATGGAAGCCAATTATACTCTTGAATCAAAATTTAAAGCCATGCATTCACTAGAAAAGCTAGGTAGTTCATATGGCTCTTTTATGGTTCTATAATGCATTTAATGAAGTAACCTTAAGAAAACATCATCTTGGCTCCAATCTCTTCATCCATTTACAATTCTTGACTCCATTTAAACCTCTTGGAGTCATCACACAATTAAATCAATGAGCCTAGCTAAGTGTTGCTTCTTTAAGCCATAATATGGAACCTATGATATCATCTCACTATCCATAGCTTTTAAAATTTTTCTAAGGCTTCCTATCATCCTTTTCCAACATATATGACTCAAAAATAAGCTTGGAACAAATTAAAACTACCCCTACATGTTCTAACCTCTCTAGGTCGTGGCTATGGAGCATGTCAACAACAAATGAGTTTACTTTGTTTTCTTAATAGAAGATGCATATAAGGAGCCTTTTAGGGATCTCAAGAGCTTATCCAAATACTCATTTAAGCCTAGGAATTGCTATATCAAATCAAATTTTTAGTGGAATGCTTGAAACCATAACTTTACTATCTTGAAATCTAATGGCTATTTGATTGTTTCCTTTGCATATTCTTGTTCTCCTCCTTTATTTTCCTAAGATTCACCCTTGGTTTAGATAACATCCAGTTTTCTAAAAACGAGAGAAAACATGAAAAACGTAATGTACGATTTCTCTGTAAATGACGAAACTCATCAGATACAAAAGGAAGTCCCCCGAAATGACTTAGTTAAGGTCTCAAAAAATTTAAGAAGCATTCTAGACTCCTAAAAATGAGAATCGTAGGTTTAGATAGAAAGAAAAATGGAGCTAGAATAAAGAAACAAAATTTGACAAAAAGCTTATGAAACGTAATGGCATTTTCATAATTTTGAGCAAATTTTGAAATTCATATAAGAAGGCTTTTTAAATGAAAGTTTTGAGTTTCCTAGGGTTTTTAGCGACCTTGAAAACCATGGGAAGGCCTAGGACAGCTAAAGCCCCTCCGATGGATATTTTCTAACATTGGGGTACCCAAACTTTAATAGATTCATTTGAGAAGGTTTTAGCTCAAATTTGAGTGATTCCAAAGGCATTTTACTAAATTGGGAACTAAATTTTATAATGAAAAAGATAGTTCTAAAAAAGGAATTAAAACAAATTAGAAACAAAAATGCCAAGAACGAAGGGCAAAATGAAAATTTTTGAAAAGTTTTTCTTCCTCCCTTATATATATAAGTGGCACCCCACTCTCACTCTCATGTAACCTCATATGTTTCTACCCTAAACCAGAGAAAGAAGCCCTAGGATGAGGTGCACAAGAGGAAGAAGAAGAGGAGAAGAAATTCAAGCAAAAAGGTAAGAAATTTTAGTAGTTTTTTATGCTTTCCTCTTTCCAAACCTCTTCTCCTCTATTCTCTTTTATTTTCTACAATTGTAATGAAGTTTATAAATCTATTTTAAGGGAGAAATTGAGAGGAAAATTCGGATTTGAAGAGAGTAGCTCAAAGAACACAAGATTCAAATGAGAAAAAGCAAGAAAATAAGATAATTTCTTCTTCCATGGTTGCTACCACTTGCTCCCCTTCTCCCCCATTTCACCCTACTTGAGAAGACCTAAGAGGATTTGATTTTTAGGTAGAACTAAGGGTGATTCTTAGGAAAAAGGGTGTGGAAATTAAGAATATGCAAAGAGAATTAACAAATAATCATAGAAATTCAAGATACAAAGTCTAGGATTTCATATGTTTCTTATAAAATCTGATTTGATACCTTGATTCTTATGTCCAAATGAGAGTTTAAATGAGCTCCTAAGATCCCTAGAAGTCTCCCTATGTGCTTCCTCCATCAAGAAAACAAAGCAAAGTTCAAGGAGATCACAAAGCTTCCGAGTCTTGGCCTAAAGGAGTTTGTGTAGTTTGTGTACCTAGGGATAGTTTTCATTTGTTCCAAGCTCATTTTTAAGTCATATATGATGAGTGAAGATGAGGGGAAGCCTTGGGAAAAATTTAGAAATAATAGAAAGTAAGTTGGTGCTTTATGCATAATATGACCTAAAGAAGCAACATGTAGTTACACTCTTTATTTTGATTGTGTGATGATTTCAAGAGACTTAAAAGGAGTCAAAAATCATATTTGAAAGAAAAGAATAGAGCCTAAAATTTATTTGATGGGTGTTGCTTTAATAAGTGCATTTTGGAACCATAAAAGGGTGTATAGTTAAGTTAGAGTCTAAGCAAGTTGTATGGCCTTAGAATTGAGTTTATGAACATAATTAACTTCCATAAATTGTGTCTAGGCCAAGAGAAAGTATCCCCACATATTTGTGTGTATAAGGCTGAAAGAGGGAGCATTCTTTCAAAGGGAAAAGTGTGTGGTTACTTCCAAGGTAGCTCTCTCTACCTTTTCTCATGCATAGATGTATACTTAGCTTATCTTAGAATGTGTGTATGTGTATTTCCAAGCCGTGAAAAGTATGCTGGTAATATGATTTCATATGCTATGATTTAATGATGACATATTATGTTCTTAAATGATGTTATGATATTTGTTTGGGTATGCTTGAGTGTGAACAAACCAAAAACTCTTAGCTATAGTGAGATTGAGCCAAGAATCCTTAGAATTAGTTGAGACAAAGTGAAGAGTCTCCTAAAATGAGATGGACTCCCAAGAGCAAGGTTGAGTCCAAAAATCTCTTAAAGAATGGCTAAGGCAAGTCCAAAATTTATGAGAAAGAGGATGAGGTCAATCCATCTACATTGCAAGCCTTTGGATGCCTTGTATGACTTACTCACATGTCAAGCTTGCTTCTTGAATGTTCATGTCATCTATATGTCCATATATGCATTTTCAAGACCTCTTTGCATATGTTATGTTGAAAGGGAGATGAGCTATTGGGATTCTTTAAATCTCACTCCCCCTTCTCCAATATTCTAATATGCTAGGTGGACCCAAAAGAGCAAGGCAATAGGAGCCAACCACATGAGAGATGATGGAATGACATTAAAATGTGAAAATTTTGTTAATTTAAGGCCATATGAATGGCATATGTTGTAATCTATGGTTGTATATGTCTTATGAAGTTATGAGCATGTATAATTATGCTAATATATTGTGTATAAATGAGAACTAGGGTTATATGTATGGAAATACTCATTTTGGTCATGTAATGACAATTTTGCATTATGGAATGTTGTGTATGAATGGAAGTGGAATAGCCAAAATGAGATGCATGAGGTTTTGGATCATTTGGGAAACTCACACAACTCCTAATTATGCTTTTAGACTTGTCTAAGAGGTGTCAAACCCCAAGGAAAACCATTTGGACATTTTGGTATCCTATATGGAGCCAAAATTGATCATAATGGAACCCTATATCACTTTTTATCCAAATGAACTCTTCTTGATATGAGATTTTGTATGAAATTAGAGCTTGTTGAGAGATTTTTGGGAAGCTAAAGAACAAAATTTTTGAAGGTCTATAGAATATTTCATAAATTTTCAAAGTTAGAAAATTTTCTGGTTTTGGTCATGTCATTGTTCATACTGGTCTATAAATGAAATTTGTCATATAGGGCTCAAATGATATCCAATTGTCACAAAATTTTATACAAAGAAACTAGACATTCCCAGTGACTTGTTACAACTAGAAGCACCTCATTTGGATGTCTAACGATAAAGATAAGAATTTTCAAAGAATCTATCTAGTATCAAAAATTCCAACCGACCTCAATTACTATTTGATTGAATTTCAAGGTCTGGGCGTGCCTAACTAGTCTAAAGTTATTTTTGCCCTCTAGCTAACATCCGTAAATTTCTAGATTGGTATTATTTGCATGGATTGGATTTTTTGGAATTAATTGGACATTTTTAAAATTTGCTGTAGAATTCTAAGACAACACCAATGAATAGCCTGACCTCTTGACAATGTCAAAAGCCTTCTGTGATGGATGTTATGACCTGAACATATTTTTACAATGAAGTATACATGTGTATCTTTTCAGAATGGTCAATAATGCATGATTTCAATATTTTTAGAATTAGTTATGATTTTCTAAAATTTGTGACAAAAATGTGGAAAATCTGGCCGAAAATATATGTATGTATTTCATGCTTTCCTTTGAGTTCCATGAGATGTAGGCCACTTTTAATGATGCAAATGAGTTGTATTCATATAATTAAATATAATAATGTGATATATGAGCTCATATGATTCACGTGACATCGAATGAAATTTTTATATGTGATGTAATGCTAAGAAATGCATTATTTAATGTTATTTTTCCTTACCTCTTTGTAAGTTGTTTGATATGAGGCATAGAGATAGTATAAAATGAGCTAGAAATACATGGTGTTACAATTTATCTATAAATCCAACCCCTCTTGGCTAGTCTCACAAAGGGCAAAATGGAGAGAAAAAGAGCAAGGAAGATTGAGTTGAAAAATGGCAAAATACCTTGGTTTTCTTGGCTTTTCTTGCTTTTTTATCACTTTGCTTGCCCTCCTCTCCTCAAATCCAAATTTTCCACCCCTATTTTTCCCTCCATACAGACCCAAAAGCTTCAACAAAACCATAAAAAGAAAGAATGGATAGAGGAGAAGGAGATTGGTGAAGGAGAAAGCATGAAAAACTATGAAATTCTTACACTTTTTGCTAGGTTTCTCTCTTCCTTCTTCCCTCCATATTGTGTGCCATTCTTCTCTACCCTTGGTTCTATTTTAGCCTAGAAAATTCATTCATAAGGAGTGGGGCAGAAGTGGGGATGCTTTTATAAGCCTAAAGGTTCATTTAAGTAACTTTTAAAATTTACAATTTAGTCCCTCTTCTTAGTTTTGTCCATTTGGGCTCATTTCAACTCCTTCTTGAGAAATTTATTTTCCATCATAAAATTTGGATCCTCTAATTCTTAAAATGGCTTAGGTTTCACACAAATTAGATTTAAAACCATTCTAAACCATTTGGTCAACCGACAGTCGAAATTGCTCACTAGATGGGTTTAAACTGTTCTAGGGGTTTCCATGATTTTTAGGACCTCTAAGAACCCCAAAAATCTCAAATTTCTCATTTAAAAATCCTTCTTATGAGTTTTTGAAAAATTACCCAAAATTACAAAAATACTATCACATTTTGTTAAAATCTGTCTGGTTATTCTAGCTCTAGTTTCAGGGCACCTCTGGCCTTAACTCATCATTATTTGAGGTCTAAAATATTATTCTAATTTTATTGGACCTTAAATCACTCTATTTGGGGGATTTTCCTTTGTATATAGTGAATTTCATACGTTTACAAAGAAACCATACATTATGTTTTTTGCATTTCTTTCGTTTTCAAAGAACCAGATATTCTAGAAAGTATGCTGACTTGGTTAACCTATCCACTCTTACCCATATGACATCATGTCCTAATGATGTTCTGGGTAAACCCATGACAAAATCCATTGCTATACTATCCTACTTTCATTCAGGGATATCTAGGGGTTGAAGTAACCCAATTGACTTTTGGTGCTCTATCTTAACCTTTTGATATACTAAATATCAAAAGACATACTCTACTATATTTGCTTTCATTTCAATCCACCATAACATCTTCTTCAAATCATGAAACATCTTGTTACTGCTTAGATGAATCATATACTTACTCTTGTGTGCCTCCTTTAATATTCTCTCTTTAATTTCTGTATTTCTAGGTATATATAGCCTATCCCTATATCTTACTAGCCCATCCTCAGACAAGTTAAATTTTGGAATGCTACCTTGGGATATTTGGGTTCTAATCTTCCTTATATGCTCATCTACTTGCTGGCTTCTCTTATTTGGTTCCTTAGGTCACTCTCTAATTGAGTCTCACTTATCAATAATTTCCCTGAATGCATCTAACGAGAGATTAATATCCCTGAACCTCTCAACCAATTCTTACTCTTTAATCATCATGTAGGCCATATGTATGGATTTCCTACTTAATGCATATGTTAAAACATTAGCCTTACCAAGATGGTATTTTAAGGTAAAGTCATAATCTTTTAGGAACTTTAACCATCTCCTTTACCTCATATTCAACTATCTTTACTCAAATAAATATTTAAAGCTTTTGTGGTCACTATAAATTTCTATGAATGCTCCATACAAATAGTGTTTCCATATCTTAAGTGCAAATATCACTGAGGCTAGCTCTAAATAGTGTGTGGGTAGTTCTCTTCGTGAGGCTTTAACTGTCTAGAAGTATAAGCCACTACTTGGCCAGTCTGCATAAGAACACATTTAACCCTTTTTTAGAAGCATTACTGTAGACTACAAAAGTCTCTCTAAGGTTAGGGAGTACTAAAATTGAGGTCGTGGTTAGTTTACATTTCAGCTCCTAAAAGCTCTTATCACATATCTCATCCCACACAAACCTTATATTCTTTCTAGTAAGCCAAGTCAATGGCATTGCTATCTAAGAAAAGCCTTTAATGAATCTCATGTAATACCCTGCTAAACTTAGAAAGCTTTTAATCTCTATCATTGTCTTAGGTCTCTCCTATTATAATACTGCCTCTACCTTATGGCGATCTACTATGACCCCTGCTTAGAAGATCACATGACCTAGAAAAGTAACCTCAGTGAGCCAAAACTCACATTTGCTAAGTTTAGCATATAATTGTTTACTAGTCTCAGATGCTGCTCATGGTCTTCTCTACTCTTAGAGTAAATGAGAATGTCATCTATGAAGACTACTACAAATTTATCTAGATATGACCTAAGCACTCTATCCATGTAATCCATAAATATTGCAGGTGCATTTGTTAACCAAAAAGGCATAACCAGAAACTCATAATGCCCATACCTTGTTCTAAATATTGTCTTAGGGACATCCTCAACCTTAATCCTAAGCTGATGATATCCTAACCTAAGATTTATCTTAGAAAACACTAATGCTCTTACCAACTAATCTAAGAGATCATCTATTTGAAGGAGAGGATACTTATTCTTAATGGTTAGCTTGTTGAGCTCCCTATAATCTATATACAGTCTAAGGCTTTTATCTTTCTTCTTTACAAATAAGATTAGAGCTCCCCATGGCAAGATACTAGGTCTGATAAAACCCTTCTCTAATAACTCTTTTATCTATCTTTTAAGCTCTGCTAGCTTAGTGAGAGCCATTTTATATGGGGCCTTATACATTGGATCTGCCTCAAGTACAATATCAATAGGAAACTCTACCTCTTTCTCTGGAAGTAATCTGCTAATCTCCTTAAGGAACACCTTAAGGAACTTTCTCACAATTGGTATTTCCTTTATCCCCTCTTCTACCTCAACTTAAACTGAAAAGAAAACTAAAAACCGTAGACAACCGTGCTTAAGAGACCTCTAAGCTTAGGAGGTGGTCACAAAAGCTAGCTTAATCATAATACTAAGCACAGCCTTATATTCAGGCAAAGAAATACATCTGTGCTTACAATCAAGTATGACATTATTTGCAGACATCTAGTTTATACTGATAATCAAATCAATATCAATGAGGGGCATATAAATCAAATCAAGTAGGGTATGGCATTAATTAAATTGGACTACAATATTCAAACAAGCATGGGAGGTTATGGCTTTATTTCCTATGGGGGTAGATACATGTAAATCATATGACAAGTTATGCATACTCAGACCCAACCTCCTAACATATTCATATGATATGAAAAAGTATATAACACCTGAATCAAATAATGCAGTTACAGAAAAATCATAATTTTAATAGTATTTTGTATCAGACTCGGGGATCTGCTAGCCTCTTACTGTGTCAAGGAAAAGACTTTACCTTGAGTATGCGATTTGGGTGTAGGAGTCATCTCCCTCTGTTGAGCGGGCTGTGTGTAGTCTTTGGCCATATGCCCTTGTCTACCATATTTATAGCATACATTATACCCTGTATAGCACAACCTGTTGCCATGGTTCCTACAACACTGAATGCATGCTATAGGATGTGAAGTTGCCTCTGCTGGACTTAACTCTTCTTCTCTTACCCCTTTTATTCCACTGGCCCTGACCACCTCTCTTGCTACTATCGATGGTTTGTGTCTCATCTCTTGGTCTCTTGCTCTTTGGGAGGGGAAGTCTGGCATTAGAGGCTAGTTGCATGGTTTTAAGGTTCGCTTCTATAACTCTACAAACCTCTACTAGGGCATTAAAGTCCTTAATCCTCTGTGGGACTATCCTATCTTTGATCTCTAGCAGCAGCCTCTTCTCTAACTTGTCCGCTCTCTACCTTTTATCATCATGCCTCTATAAATATGAGGAATATCTAAAGAGCTCTACAAACTTTGCTATATACTAATCCATGGACATTCCCTCAATCTGCCTTAAAAGTACAAACTCTAACTCCTTTATGTCTTTGATAGAATTAGGGAAATACTACTCGTAAAATGCCTGAAGGAATGTCTCTTGTAACAACTGGGAAAAAGAAAAGAAAAGAAAAGAAAAGCTGAAAATTTTCAAAAGGCTGAAAATTTTCTAAGTCGGCTAGCTATAGCGAATGTACCTGTTCGCTATAGTTAGAAATGGTCTAGCTATAGCGAGAGTGTCTTCTCGCTATAACGAGAGTGCTTCTAGCTATAGTGAGTGCGGGCATCCCATAATAAAAACCAGGGCGTTGCTCGCCGTAGCGCGTGCCATAGCGAAAGCGGGGGTCTGGAACTGATACGTGCTCACCGTAGTGAGGGTTATTCTTTGCTATAGTGAGGGTAAGTTCGAAAAAACGTGGAAAAAGAGAAATTGACTTCTTAAAGAGTCTAGATTCATCCTTTCTCTGAAAATCGACCTAAGCCTCGACCAAGAGAGAGAAAAGGGCTTTGGAGAGAGAGAGAGACCTAGAGAAGGAAGGAGAACAAGCACAAAGGTAAGCAAGCTTGAGATTTCCATAGCCTTTCTTCTTAGCATGTTGTTCTTCTCTCTTTACCCTTTCTTTCTATAGTTTTGGTAGTTAATTTGGGATTGGTTCAGAAGAGAGAAGGTGGAAAACCACTCTTGAAGAAGGCTAGAGCTCATGTAGCTTCATTTCTTCTTTTTTTCTTTCCTCTTTGAGAGCTTGAAAGAGGAAGGAGAGTGAGTGGAATTTTAGAGAGAGAATCCCTAGTTTCTTACATGTGTAGTGAGGGTTTGCTTTGATAAAGAGCCCCTTTAGCTTTATAAGTATTTATTTGAGTTATGAGAGAATAATTCAATGTCTTTGTTGTGCCTAGGCTCAAAAGAAGCAACTCTATCTAGTTGTGAGTGTGAAATTAAGAAGGAAGAAGAGAAATTGAAAGGGAAGGCTTGTGTTAGCCGATAAGGTAGCTCTCCACTCTTTCTTATTGCATTCTTGGATGTGTAAAAGTCATTGTATGATTGTGTATGTGCTTGTATGAGGAGACATGTCATTTAATGTTGCCTTGATGCATTGGTACCAATATGCTTATGATATGAATTGTGAAAATTGCTCGGGTGAGGTGGTGCCGAAAGTCCCTTGAGACGGGTGAGGTAGAGGCAAAAGTCCCTAAACCAAGGGTGAGGCCAATCCAAAAGTTTCAAAACTCGGGTAAGGCTAGACCAAAAGTCCTTAGAGCTTATTCTTGGCATTGATATGATATTCATGGCATGGAAAGCATGTGTTGTGTAATTGTGAATGGTTGCATGCTTTGACTTGTTATATGCCTTGATTGCTTCTTTGAATGAGTATGAGCTATTGAGATTCCGTGAATCTCACCCGCTTCCCTCTCCCATCTTAACATGTTAGGTAGAGCTCAAGGAGAACCAAGTACACACCAAGGAGCCTAGTTGAGTATACTTAGGGAGTTGTGTAGTTGTTTTAGTTCTTTTGTTGTAAAGAGGTGCCAAAATGAATATGCACCTATTATTTTTGAGATGTAAATATGTGATCAAATGTAAACATATGTATAAATGATGTATGAACTGTAGAGCAAGTCAAAGCAATGAAAATGTGAAATTTGGCCCTTTTGTGGCTTACATGTAATAGTGCATTTTGTTCCGTAGCATAGTGAATTTGAAATGTATGATAACTTGGATCACTTGGGAAATTCATATATGCTATGTTTATACTTTCAAACTTACCCAAGAGATGCTAGAACATGTGGGGGCCCATTTGGACCCACTTTGAACCATGTTGGGTGCCAAAATTGCCATATTTGTGAGCTCCGTCAAAGTATGGCCAAATGAGCTCTTCTTGATATGGAATTTGGCATGCCTCTAGAGCCTATTGAGAGCTTCTTTAGAAGATAAAGTGGGTAATATTTGGAGGTCTAGGGAATATTTGGCGAATTGTTGAAGTTTGGAAATTTTGATGGTTTTGGTCATGGTATTGTGCAACTAGTCCGAAAATGGATCCATGTCATTCATAGACCAAATGGTGTCCAATTGTCATGAAATTTTATGAGCATAAACTAGATATCCACAGTGACCTATAACAACTAGAAGCACCTCAATTGGAGGTCTGTATAGGGAGAAACGACTTTCTGAAGTTCTGTATCAGTATCAGGGAAGCTATCCGACCTTCTTTACTGTTCCATCATTTTTGAGGTCCAAGAGCTCCTGAACTGATCTGGAATTATTTTTTTCCTCTAGTTAACATCTGTAGCTTTCCAAATTGATATAGTTTTTCCCAATTGGAGTTTTTTGGAATTAATTACGAATTTTCGAAGTTTATGACAGTAAGTTGCACCAGTACCAGGGACAACCGGACCTCTATCTCTTTTTTGATGTCAAAGATGGTCCAAATGCTGAGATTGTGGTTGGGATTTATTTTTAGTATGAATTCAACATCCAAATCTTTCTATAGAGCTATGATTTGCTTGATTCCCATGTTTCTAGAATTAGTTATGATTTTCCAAAAATAAAGCCAAAAATATGAATTTTGGGCTCATGTGAGAAATTGCATTTTCTTGGTTTTTGGCTTCATATCCGTGGTTTATGAGTTTTTTGAGGTGATGTGCAAGTTGTATAGATGGTGTTTGAGTAGAGAACATGAATGATGGGTTCATGGGACCCACGGGGCAAAATATGACCGGTTAAACCTCGACTTAAAGTAGTACAATACCCTGATTTTGATCATTTTCTTTGAAAATGATATGGAATCAAGCCTAGAGGGAGATGAGTCAGAGTCAAGTCATTATGGTGTTACATCTCCTAGTTAATCAGGAGGTTCTTTGACTCGATGATTTGCTCAGTACTCCTTTTCCAATAATTTGCTTCTTTCTCTAGTTGGAAAATAGCCATCACGGCTCTCTACTCAGATGTACACTCCACCCTAAAGATCTTCTCAAGCTGCATAATCTAAGCCTTAACTTTCTTTGTGCTCAACTCACTATCAAAGGTAGGAGGCTCAAACTTCCTAAATTGTTTTATTATCTGCCTTATGAAAGGCTGCTCAAGGGTCAAAGGCATTTGAGTAAGTGAAGTCTAGGACACCTGCTATATCTGTGACTATGGAACTGAGTGAGTCACCTCTGAATACTCAGGATGATTAGAGTGCTATGGTGGCTATGGTGAAGGAGGAGTAGGCCCTTCACTATCTTGTTGAGCAAGCCATTCTTAAAGCTGCATGATCATGGCTTACTGTTGATCCAGGAGAGCCATTATTGCTTGAAAGGCTCTAGCCATTAGATCACTAGGCTCAGCTCTATCTTCAGCCCACCCTCTCTGGGGGCTCTACCTCTACCTCTCTGTGTGTCTACCATCTTTTTGAAACATTATAAACATGGCTTAGTACAAAAGGACACACGCCACCATATTACACTCAAATCATCCAAAAACAACTTATACATAAAGGCAAACGCATATTCTTAAGCCACAATCCACATCAAAGTGCATGAACCAGGCTTTGATACCAAAAAGTGTAATACCATATTTACTTAGTCCATCTCATTCCATTCTTAGTTCATTTCCCTTTGCCAAGAACATTTGCAAGGAAATATCCCATTAAATTAATGCATTATTTAGCGTTGCATCGCGGATAAAATTTTTGTTATGCATCCCATGGACCATTTGAACCCATCCATGTTATTCACCAATTCAAATTCATATGTGCAACTCAAATCCATCTCAAAATTTTGCCAAAAGCTTGAGCTCATGGCATCCACACATAAAATAATACAATGCTGTATTAGGTTATGCTGCCAGTTTCTGTGCATCAATTTTGGAAAATCATAACTAATTTAAAAAAATTGAAATCATGCCCATGTTACCATTATAAGAAGATAAAGATGTTAACTCCATATTAAAAATAAATGCAAACCACAATAGATACATCTAACCACTAAAAACTAATAGAGCAGTATATAAACTCAGCTAGTGTTACTAGTGCTGACATAGAACTTTAAAAATTCATAACTCTCTACTCAAACCTCCAAATGAGGTGATCTTAGTTGTCACAAAAAGCTTATCATATTTTGTTTATGTCTATAAAATTTCACAAATATTGGACACCAATTGGTCCTTGAATGACACAAAACAAGAAATTGATCATATGAACAGTATCTATACTAAAATAGTAGAAAAATGGCAAATTTAAAAATTCATAATTAATTTTGTAGAGCTCCAATTTTTTGTACTTTAGAAAAAAAGCTCTAGATGAGCTCTACATGCATGCCAAATTTCTTGAGGAAATTCGTCCATTTGATTGGATCTTGATATAGGGTAGCATTTTACATTTTTTATGCTTCTTAATGGGTCTCAACGGATCCAAATTTCCTTTTTCTATTCCTGGGGCCACATGAGCGCATGGGAAAGCATCAAAATAATCTATCAGATACATTCATAAGGTCCAATAACCTAGACCTTGCAAAATCACTCTCCTATTCTAAGGTATACATAAGAACATACATAAACCATTCTTGCCATTCATTGTCAAAAACTTGTAATATCATTCATACAGCTCTAGTTCTCATACATATGCAATATATCTATATATTTACAAGTATTTATGAGCTCATACATCATATACATAATTAGATTACATCTTATGCCATTCAAATGGCTACGAAGTGGACAAATTACACAATTCTATGTCACTCTCCTTCCTCTATGCTTGGTGGCTTCCATTCCTTTACTCACTTGGTCTACCTAGATATGTTAAGGCAATGAATAGGGAAGAGTGAGATTCTAGGAATCCTACTAGCCCATTTCCCTTCCAAACACACATAATGGATGCAAATTCTATGTCTAAAATGCATGTATGACATTCATAAGGTTCTTAAACATACATAGAGCATTTCTTCCATTCAAAAAGTCACAAACAATATACACAGGCTTGCCAAGATAATGGTTTAGCCTCACCGAATTTCTTTGGGACTTTTGAACTTGCCTCACTCACTTTAAAAGTACTTTTTACTAAGCTTCACTTTTTTTAGAGAATTTTGGCTTTGTCTCAGCCATTCTTAGGGACTTTTAACTCATCCTCACCCTAACTAAGGGACTTTTGGCCTCGCCACATTCAAGCAAGCCAAACACATTTGTAAAAACATCTTTCAAGTATATAAACATAGCAACATGGTACTAAGGCATGTGATCATTCACTAGAAACATGTTTCATAGTTTAAACATGCACACACACATTCAAAGACAAAAAAACACCCAAACATGTATGAAAGAAAGAAGAGAGAGCTACCTTGTGTACAAACACACACACTTTCTTCCTTGGAAATTGATCTTCTCCCTTGGCCAAATGCTCACAAGAAGGTGGAACTTGATTCCTTTGACCTAGAGACATCATATGGAAAGCCAATTACACTTTTGGAACAATTTCTAAAGCCACACATTCATTTCAAAAGCTAGATTATTCCTATGACTCATTTATAGTTCATAATACACCTAATGAAGCAACACCCATAATTTATGATCTTAGCTCCATTATTTCCTTCCATCTATTATTATTGACTTCATTTACACCTTTTGAAGTCATCACACAATCCATTTGAGGAGCCTAACTACATGTTGCTTTTTTAAGTCACAATATGGAACCTACACTACCAAATCACTTCCTAGACTTCTTAAATTTTTTCTAAGACTTCCTCTCATCCTCTTCCACCATATATGATACAAAACCAAGCTTGGATGAATTTAAAACTATCCTTAGGTATTGGTTCTGCCTAAGGCTGAGACATACTTCATAAATAGGGACCTATGAGTTTTCTTTGCTTTCTTGATGGGAGATGCATGTGGGAAGCCTCCTAGGGGTCTCTAGAGCTCATATAAACATTGACTTTGGCTTAGGAATTCTGTATCAAAACAGAATTTTAGTTATGTTCTTGAATCCCTAGCAATTTAATCTTACAAATTAATGGTTTTTACTTTATTCTCTTTGCGTAATCTTAATTCCCACACCTTAATTCACATGATTCATCCTCAGTTCTACCAAAATTCAATCCCCCTTGGCTAGCCATATATGGGACGAAACTCACAATAAGAGAACAAAGGAAGAGCAAGCTTGAAGCATAGCAAATTACCTTGGTTCCTAGCTTCCTTTGGATGCTCTTATCTTTGCTTAGCTTCCTTTCTCAAAAATCAAACTCCTCCCTTCTGATATGAGCTCAAAATAGACCCAAACACATAAATAAATCCATAAAAAGAAAGAGGAAAAGAAGTTTGATAAAGAGAAGACTAGGAAATTCCATGAAATTCTCACATTTTTCCTTCATTTCTTTGTCCCTTTTTAGGCTCCTCTTGTGCACCTTTCTTGGATGAGTTCTCCCTTGGTCTTAGGCAAATGAAAGTCGGTTAAGGAAATGAGAGGAGATGGGACACCCAAATATAAAGAAGTTTCAAGAAACAATTGTTAAAAGAAATGATATTTATATCCCGCGCAAGTGGCATTTTTGTTTTAACTTCATTTTAGCTCCTTTTTTAGAACCATTTCTTTCATCATAAAATTTAGGTTATCTAAATTATAAAAAACCTTTTGAATCATTCATATTAGAGCTAAAACCTTCTTGAACGAAAGGATTAAAGTTTGGGTCAACCAATATTAGAAAATGTACATCGAAGAGGTTTTAATTGTCTTGAGACTTCTTATGATTTTTAGGGCCTTTGAGAACCCCAGAGAACTTAAATTTTCCATTTAAAAAGCCCTCCTATGAGTATTTCAAAATTTTCCTGAAATTACAAAAATACCATTATGTTTCATAATAATTTCTTTAAATTCCGTATGGTTATTTTAACCCCTATTTTAAGGCACCTCTGGCCTCCTATTATCATTATTTAGTATCTAGATCATTATTCTAATTTTTATGGACCTTAGCCAATTCATTTCAAGACGTATCCGTTTCTATTGTTTTTTCAAAAACTGGACATTATACATTTTCTATTATAGTACATGGATTGACATTTTGTTGCATGCATTTGAACTCTATTCATTATTATAACCAAGTGCCTAATTATATATAAAAATGTTGATTTCCTTTCATTTTTTATTTTTTATTTTTTGTTTGGAGTGTGGGGGTTGCCATTCAATAGTTAGTTGTGCCACTTGACAAATAATATGCATGTGTGTGTGTGTGTGTGAGAGAGTGAGAGAGAGAGAGAGAGAGAAATCAACTTATACTTCCTTTTCCTTAATCTGTAGGTGGAAGATTTTGACATCATTATGCACCATATTCTTTGAGTGATAAATGCATCATTGACAAGGTAAAAATCCATATGCATCTTAAATTAGTTAATTATAAGCTTAGTGTGAAAAATTCATAATAGTTACTAACTAGGATGGAGCAAATTTGTCTCATTATTGCACTTGAAAAGAAGCTAGAGGAGTTTAAGATTGCAGTTTCAAAAATAACAAGGGCCTTTTTAGCTACAAGGATTAATAGATTTGTATGTGAGATCCAATTGTTTCTTGCTTTAGGATTAAATCTTGAAGCTTATGATGCAATTTACATGCAACGGTTGGATTAAAGCTCATAAACATCTTAGAGTGAATTTATTGTTCTATAGTTGTATAAATTTGACTTTATGTACTTTGATGGAAATGAATAAATTCTCTATTTCTTGCTCTCTTCTTGGCTTTTTATTGTAGTAGTCATTGGATCATTTCAAGTAGCTTAAAATAATATTTTCCATATAGTCAATTACCCAATTGAATATTTTACTTTGTGGATTTTGGTCTCCGATTTAGGAATTTTGAATAGATTAACAGACATATGTTTCCACTTACTTAGGAACATCATTTAGGAAAGTTTAGTATATAAATATTGCTAATCAGTTTACATCCTACCAATACAACACACTCACATACACATACACAAAGTAACATCTGGTTCCACTGTAAATGTGAGAAACGTGATATTCGATTTTTCTATAAACATCAGAAATTGGCTAAATATAAAAGAAAGTCCCAAAATAGAAGAATTTTTGGCCAACTAAAATTAGGATAAAATTTTAAATATTAAAAAATGAAGATTTTAGGTTTACAATACTCAAAAACTAGGGCCAGAATAGCTCAGAAAATTTGTCAAAGAAAGTAGGGGCATTTTTGTAATTTTTGAAAAATTTGGAATACTCACAGGAGAGATTTTTAAATGAAAAATTTGACCTTTCTAGGGTTCTCAGAGGCCCTAAAAACCATGGAAACCCCTAAAACAGTCGAAACATCTCCGGTGAGCAATTTTGGTCGTCAGTTGACCAAAACTTTAACTGAACAGTTCAGAATGGTTTCAAATCCTTTTTGAGTAATTCCAAAGGCAATTCTTATGATTAAGAGCCTAAGGAATATGATGGAAAGTATGGATTTCAAAAAGGAGTTGATTTGAGCCAAAATGATAAGAACAAAGAATAGGGACTAAAATGCAAAATAGAAAAGTGCATAAAGTGGACTCCTCACCTTCTTAAAACACATTTTCTTTTAGCCTCTAATTAATTGACCTTCTTGCTGCCCAAAACAAAGCATGAAACCAAGGGAGAGAGACCAAGAGGAAGAAGAAAAGGCTAACAAAAGTAGGAAAATTTAAGGATTTACATAGTCTTTCTTCTTGAAACCTTCCTCTCCTCTCTTTGCTTCATCTTTCCATGTTTTTGGTGAGTGAAATGGTTCTATTTTGGCCTTGAACTAGAGTGGAAAAGTTAGAAATCCAAAGTGGAAGCTAAGGCAGGAAGAAACACTCTTGAAAGAAGGTTGAATCTAAGGTAATTTCTTGCTTTTGTTGCTTCTTCCTTCTTGCTCTTCCTTGTGTGTGTAACACCTAAAAATAGAACCATCTAGGGGAGGAAAGTTCTGGCCTAGAACTAATAAGAAACCATGAAATTGGAGTGTGGGAACTTGGAATATGCTAAGAAATTGCAAGAAAAACCAAGAGATTCCAAGTTAGAAAAGTGTAGAGCTCTTGAAAACCTTGCAAAAATTGATTTGATGTATGAGTTCCCTTGCATGTGTAAGTATTTGATTGAGCTCCTAAGACCCCTAAGAAGCCTCCCAAGTGACTCTTCTATCAAGAAAAAATTAGAAACCCCTTGAACCCCAAATGCTTCTATAATTTTGGCCTAGGACAAATGAAGGGGTTAAAGAGTGTTTTAATTTATTTTTGCCTTGGTTTAGGACTTCATATGATGGTAGAAGGTTGAAGGAACCCTTGGAAAAATTTAGGAGCCATGGATTGGGAGATCAGGCAATGGCTTCTATAATGTGACCTTATGAAGCAACTTATCCCTAGGTTGATTTGCTTCAGTGTGGAGAAGCCTAGAACCCTCTAGTCATAGTGAGGATGAGCCAAGAACTTTTGAAAATGGTTGAGACAAAGTCTAAAGTCTCCTAAGAGTAAGGTTTAGTTCAAGGCCTTTAAGGAAAAGGGTGAGGCAAGTCCAATAACCTTGAAGAGAATGGGTGAGGCAAGTCCAATAACCTTAAAGAGAATGGGTGAGGCTAACCTACTCACTTGGCAAGCCTATGTATGCCTTGTATGAGTTGTTCAAATGCCAAGGATGCTTCTTGAATGATCACACTTTCCATTATGCTCATGCATACATTTTTAAGACTTGAATTGATTCTTTTATGTATGATTGAAAGGGAGATGAGCTATTGGGATTCTTTAAATCTCATTCCCTTTTCTCCAATGTCTTAATATGCTAGGTGGACCAAATGAACAAGGTAATGGAAACCGCCAAGTTGGAAGATGAGAGATTAATAACAAAGTGTTTAGTTTTACTCCTTTTGTAGCCCTATGAATGACATATGATGTAATCCTATGATAGAATGGTTGTATAATCATTTAAACATGTGTAATTACCCAAATATTTGATGTATGTATGAGTTTTGGTGCCAAATGAATGGTAATGTACATTTTGCATAGTGAATGGTCATTTCAAGTGTATGTATTCTTGTGTATGACATGGGGTGAGAGAGTGAGTTTTAAATTTTTGCATTCATGCACCTTTGAGACATGTTTAGTAGACCATTTTGGTACTTTTCCACGTGTTCAAGTGACCATGGTTGTCTTAGAAACTAAAATGGACCATTTGGACCCTTTATGAAACTTAAAAGTGACCAATTTGCAACCCAATTTCAAAATCTAATCACATGAATGAATTTGGCCATGAAATTTGGCATGCATATATTTAGAGATTTTTGGAAAGTCAAAAACTAGATTATTTGGAGCTCTATGGAATTAATTGTGATTTTTCAAATTTGGTATTTTTCTAGTGAACTGATGTAGATACTATTTATTTGGTTAGTTATTTGGGCTGTGTCATTTGAGGATCATATGGTATCCAATGCTCATGAAATTTTACAGGTACAAACTAGACATAACAAGATTTCCATGGCCACTAAGATCAGTCCAATTGGACATATGAGTAAGGCGATATGAATTTTTGAAGTTTGAGGATAGTACCAATAATGATAGGCGACCTCTAGTACTATTTCATCAATTTCGATGACTACCAATCTCTGTTATGGTCTAAAATTATTTTTATCATAAAATAGACATCTGTAGCTTTCCATAATAGTAAAGTATGCTTCATTTTGATTTTTTTAGAATTAGTTATGATTTTTCGAATTTCATGACAATAACTTGGAAATTCTGTCCGAGGCTACATCATTGATTTTCATATATACTATCCATTTGCACGAATTCTAGGCCACTTCTTGAGATGGATTTGAGTTGTATTTGTGTAATTAAATATGAGAATAAGATGGATGAGCCTATATGGTCCACGGGACACTGAATAAAAAATCTGTGTGATGTAACAAAATTAAATGGATTATTTTCATGGTTTTTCTTGAAAAACTCTATGTAATCCATGGAAATAAATCTAGAAACAATGAGAGATGAGCTAAAGAATTATGGTGTTACAGAAGAAATCTTGTTATTTGAGCCTTGGACCATATTTTTGTGTTAGGCAAGTAGACGTCTGGCATATTAGGCTCATCTAGAATTACTCTCTTTAAAACATGCTAAGAAAGATGTATGCTTTTCTTTGTAATTATTAAGCTTACAAAGAAATTTTTTTAAGTCTTGGAGAGCTTGGACTTTTATTTTGGCCAATAGAAAAGGTGTGCCACTGGTACGCATAATTTCCTATGAAAAGCATGTTATTCTTTTTAGTCTAATAAAACCTATATAAGATGAAAATATTAGCAATTTGTTGGTCTTTTAATGGTATCTTCTAAAGGTTATTATAGAGGATTACCCTATGTATTTATTCATGCCACAATGAAAGTGGTGAGAACTATTCCAAGAGGCTCCATAGGTTGGAAGTTTTGTTTTCTAGTTGACAAAGGAAGTTATAGATTAGAAATAGAGGCAATTCAATGGCTCTAGTATAAAGAGTAACGAGTGCCCATAAATATCAAAGTGTTTTATCAATAACTAGGATTCAGATCTTGATAAGAATGAGGAATAGGGTTTAGGGATTGAAGTAGGAAGGATATTCAAGATGGAAAGAGGCTTTAAGGTAGCAGTCAAGGTAATAAAAGATGGATTTCTCAACAAGTTTTTTAACCTTAGTTAGAGTGGTTGGTTTTCTATGCAAGGCAGGAAGTCCTTTTATTGTTATGTTGTGAGAGGGGTAGGATAGTGGATGGTATAGCTAAGGATGAGATGAGCCATAAGGATAAAGAGAATTGGTTTTCCTTGCAGTAATCAAGCTTACTATCTTAGATTGAAGAAATCTGCAATGAGATTTATAGGACCCTTGATGTGTTGAACTGTAAATTTATAACATAAAAATCAATCTTTCTATCTAAGTAACTATTTATCTCATGGGACTTTTTTTTTAGACTATAATACTAAGAAAAAGATAAGTTGTCTATTTGAATTACAAAGTCGTAAAGGCCAAGATTGAAATTAAAATTTTTAATTCCTTTTTGACAACTAGAATCTCTTTGTAAATGGCATGATAATACTTTTTACAATTCTTAAATTGTTTATTGCATGTCCACAATAATACTATCTCCTTTCATCTTCCTCGATAAGAATAGCTCCTTAATAATCATTACTAGCATCAATCTTAAGTATCATTTTTTCTTTGTTAGGAATTTTTAAAAATAAAGGATTATGTGTTATCCTCTTATGGTGATTTATAGTTGTTCTTTGTTTAGATCCCTAAAGTAGGGGCTTTTTCTTTTTCAAGAGCTCACATAGTTGGTTAGTGTGATTTAAAGCATGTGAGATAAATTTTCTAACAAAATTGACTATTCCAAGAAATTGTTGTATTTGCTTAGGCGTGAGTTTCTCATTTAGGAAACTTGAAAAGTTCCTAGGCAATATGTGAGCATCAATAATAATGTCCATTGATTATCTACATGCCAAGGAATTTAACTTAGGCTTGGCTTAACTAGCTCTTTCAAGTTAAGAGCATGACCTCGTACTATTTAATGATATATAGGAATTATTAAAAGATCCTTTTGTGATCTTTTTCATTCTTGGATAAAAGTAGAATGTAATTAATATAGATGAGAGTGCTGTGAAGAATATGTTTTATAAATCTTTGTCATCGCTTTTCTGAAAGAGAGATGGTACAACTTTGAGATTGAATGGCATCACAATCTATTGGTATTGAGTATTAGGAATAAAAAATATTTTTTTTGTATCTTTCTAAAAGATCAATACCTAAATGCTAAAATTCAGGCTTAAGATCAAATTTGAAAAGACTCTAGCTTCTTTAAGCAGGGTTGTTTATGAACTAATCTTTGAAAGTGGAAATTTGTCATCTAGAAGAAATGTTTAAGAAGCTTATAGTCAATGACTAATCTTTTCTTTCCACTTCTCAAATATGATCTCTTTTCAATGTAAAAGACTTGACAAGCCTAATTTGATTTGGTTGGCTCTATGAGACATTATTTTATTAGAAAAGCATATTTTTCTTTGGCAAACATGAGATCTTAAGGATTCATTCTTAGATGTGATGCCTTTGTCATTTATAATCTTATTCCTTTTTAAAGAAAGTTTAATATAAAAACCTTCATTCTTCCAAAGTGGAAAAGGATGGTTAAATTGATCATGGCTCTCAAGATAAAGTTCTATAAGCTGTTATCTAATCTCTTCATAACCTTGAGAGATTTAATGAAGCTCAAATAGTTTTGAAATGTTTGTGTAAGCCTTAAAAGATTGTCTAAATTTGATTCCTTTATGAAAGATATGTAACAGTTTTACTTGACAATTAACATTCATTCTTATAAGGGTATCTTTATTAAGAAGGCTACTTTTAGGAACTCATGTCTAAACAATGTAATTTGGAAAAAAATTTATACAAATTTTCTTTTTGGTAATAAGATTAACTTTATAAATTTTTCCATCTACTATATTAAATTATTTCAAAATGTTTCTTCCAAGCTTTAAGGGGAAGAAGGGCAGGTTCATCAAGCTTTTTGAAGTTTCGATGTCCATATATGCCATGACCAAATTTGGCTTGAGATATTTGCTTTTGGTTCTATCTTTTCTCTCTAGCTAGAAGGTTAGGCCAAATAGCTATATTAAAGAGATGATATGGAGTCTTCCAAGATACTAGAATCATCTGAATTTGAGGAAGGTTTTGAGTCTAAAATTTTTAAGGCAAATAGGGTGAAGACTATATTGTCATTTGCATTCTCTTATTATGAAAAGAGTTCTTCAATTTCTTTATTTTGCTAAAAAGAAATACTAACTTGAAGTTGCTAGACAAGCTTAACATCTTTCTTGTTAGGTTCTGATGCCTGCTTAAGATAATTGGAAGGAAGAAAAGAAAGAAAGAAAGTAAAAAGGAACTTATTCCATCATGTTTTCTATAGAAGAATCTTTTGAATCTGTTAGATTGCCATCTTCTTTATCTTTTCTTATAACTATTCCTCCCTCTTTTATGTCTCATATTTCTAATAAAATTCATGATCTTGTAGAGATTACTCAAGTTTCATGTTAAAACAATAGCACCCATCCACAACTCATATGAACTTTATGATCAAAATTAAAACCATCGCCAAATCTATAAGAAAGATTATCACACTAAGAAAAGTCCTTGTTAAAGAGATTGTTCAAGGTACTAAATTGGATCAATATGGATTAAGATCAACTCAAGTTGAATAGTACTTACTTTGCATGGCAGAAAGGGAATTTTGGCTAATGCTAGAATCTCCTTCTTAAACATCACTTACAACTTTTCCCATAATATCTTAATAAGCATAGCTCTTGTCACTCAAAATGGAGGCAGTACTATTTTAACAATTGTACCTAACTTCAACATCAAACTCTCATATCCAACCTTACCAACTTGGATCAAGTTATAAATCTAGATCATTAGAGCATAACAAATTTAGAGTGCTATTCCATTCACCTTGCACCACCAAATGATTTATCACTTTCAAAACCATGGTATACATCTTTAGTTTCCTAATACAACTAATGATGTGCTATACATGATTGACAATTTAGACTATACCACCATTATTCAAATTCCTAAATGGATTCCTAAAGAGAAATTTTATAGCTTATGCCTTTTAAATGGATAACCGACCATGAGAAAGAATTTCATGGAAGTTAGAAACTTTTCCATACCTCTACTTCACTTGTCTTTAAAAAGTTTAAAGATGGAACTAATAAATCAAACATTAAAATGCTCAAAACAAAAGAGGGAACTTTATCAGCTATTCCTAAAAGACCCCTAATTAGCTAATCCTTGATAATCACACCTGTTATGGAATAATAACAAAATAGAGGCATCATTTCAATATATTATCTCTTTCTTGATAGCAAATATAGTTGTGTATCATAAATTAATGGTAATTTTATATGGGATTATGATCCTTCTATATATGACCTTTGTAACACCATAATTATATAGCTCATCTCATTCCTTATCTAAACTCATTTTCAAGAATTTCACAAGTTTCTAAGGAAAGAGCAATAAAAATAATGATAAATTTGTGCCACATAAGAGATAGATTTTTCATTCGGTGTCTCGTGGACCATATAAACTTATTCAACTCATTCTCATATTTAATTTTACTAATACAACTCAAAACCATCCAAGGAAGTGGCCTAGAACTCTTGTAAGTGAAAGAAACAAATAGAATTCCATAGTGTAGCCTCGGTTAGAATTACATACCTTTTATCACAAACTTAGAAAAAACATAACTAATTCTAAAAAATCCAAAATCATACATTCTTTACCATGTTAAAAAGCTACAGATGTCTAATTTATATTAAAAATAGTTCTAGGTCATGAGACATCAAGTAAAAGGTGTTTTACATTAAAAAAGCACCCAAGGTCACAACTACCTGGGTTATTATTGTGAACACCATATTTTGTCCAGACAAACTAAAATCAAAATAGCAAAAATATGAAAAAAAAAAGAGAAAAAAAGAGCCCAAAACCATAGAAAACAAAAATTAAAAAAATCAATCAATCAATTAAAATCAAAAAAAAAAAAAAATGAAAATCAAGAAAAAAGAAGAAAAAAAAAAAAGAAAAGGAGCGAAAAGAATAAATGCAAAAAAAATTTCAAAAGGGAAAGTTGGGCCAACTCAGCCTAAAAAATTCAAAAGCCCACAGCCCAATTTTCTTAAAATTCAGCCCATTAACTCTAAGGCCATCAGAAAAAAGCAAGAGCCTTTTTTAAATATATATATATATATATATATGGGAAAGGGCTAAACCGCAGGAACCCTGCATTTTGACCCAACCCCCTTCAGCGTATCACATCCCCTGCCACTAGCAGAAAGGAAAACACGAAAGAGGAATGAGACAGGGGGGCAGAGACCGACAATGCTTAGAGAGAAACACGAGGATGGCAAGAGCTCCCAGCAACGTTTCTAAAGGGACTAGGGCAGAGAGTCAGTAGCACGCCCGAAGAGCTATCCTTCTCCTCCTATCCCATTCGTCGTCGAAGGCCAATGAAAGGAATGGCAAAAATGGAAGGAGAGAAGAGGGAGGCATGGATAGAGATTCGAAGGAGGTGAAAAAGGGGTTCTTGATTTAGATGGGGATCAAAAAACAAAAAGAAGGTCGAGAGGGAACCGAGGAGGAGGACTCCAATAAAAAGGGGGGATTTTTTTTGGATTCAAAAGGGAGAAGGAGAGAACGAGGGATAAAGGGGATTTCGGACTGAAGAGATTGGCAGGAGAGACTGGAAAGGGGGCAAAAATCAAGGGAGAGTGAATGAGAAACCAAAAAAAAAGTCAAGAAGGGGAGAAATTGGAAAATTTGGGGAGCGAGGGATAAACGCAGAAAAGAGGGAGAGGGATTTTTTCTGAGGAAGGAAAGAATAGCGGGAAAGCAACAGAAAGTAGGGGTGGATTTTCTAATTTGAGAAGAAAGGGGATCCTGAGGCTGAAGTAGAAATCAGAAGGGACTGAGACCAAAAAGGAGAGCAGAGCAACACGATTTAAAAAAAAATGAATGAACCAATAGCGAAGCATTCCAGGATGAACAACATGGTTTGCCAGGTATGGGTTCTATTTCGATCCAAATTGATTGCTTAATCCTGGATTGCTAAATAACTGCTTGTCTACTTCGCCCCTGTGACTGGTTTGTCTCATCTCTATTTCATTGGCAATGTGCTGAAGGTTTTTTATTTTATTTTATTAATGATATGAAAATAAAGTTAGTTTAGAGCCTCCTTGTTGGAAATACAATGTTGAATACCAGATCATATGCTATTAGTGACCATGTATTAGGAGGTTACGGCAAGGTGAGAAATTCTAGCCCTGTCTATGTGTTTCTGAGAGAGCATCTTATAGGTGTTTGATAGAATGTCTAAGAGAAACTCGATGTGTGGCTTAGATGTTACTGGGATTTCATTAACAGAGATTGCTGTGTAAGTAATTGGGCACATTAAACTGGGGGAGTTATAGTTTTATTTTCTGTGAGGTTTTGTGTTTATGGTTCCATTTTTGCGATACTTTTACTCGGTGATATGGTGGTATTTGTTTGCTTACTGCTCCAACATCGTGGGGAAGTAATATCTGAAGGTAGGCTTAATTTCGAAGTGACCTCCTACGCTATTTCTCTTTGCCATGTTTTTGTTGGTTTGTTGTGGTTATTAAGTGTAAGGTTTGCCACTCGGATGTTATGAAGAAAGTAACGCCTAAGGAATTTGATTTGCAACCACAAACGAAAACTGGGCATTAATTCAACTTGAGATATAGGCACAAGTGTCGAAGTGGAGAGGTATATGGAAAACTCAGGTTGCAGAATCTTGGGGAACTATTGTATGGGACTAAATTCCTGTTGGGCTGAACACTTTCCCCACTCTCATGTATTCAAACATAGTGCAATGATATGACAAGAAATATACTAAGCACACATGGGATCTCATATGTGCCTAGCTTCGCTTTACTTTCCAATTTATTTTCATTTAGTTGCTTTTTATTTTTGGCCATGTGGGATTTTTGTCCCCTCAGATATGTAGAAGTATCTAAGGAGCCATGTGAGACAATAAGTCTCCTTGATGCTTATTGGATATGTGCAATCTCATTTTCATAAATTTTGGGTTTCAATGACCTACATCAAATTAATCTTAATTCCAAAGAAGTGTGTTCAAAAAAGGGGAAAAGAGAGAACTTTCAAAACACAAAAAAGGGGGTTTCAAAACAAAACAACTAGTTTTCAGAAATTGAAGTAAAAGTGTCAAAAATCAAGGATTGGATCAAAAAAATTATAAAAAAAAAACGATCAAAATCGAAGGAAAAATATAAGGAAAATATATATAAGGAAAAAATATAAAGGGGTAAAACTAAAAAAGGAGATAAATAAGAAAAAATATCTAAAAAAAAGAGATAAATAAAAAGAATCAAAATCAAAGAGAAACCTAAAAAAGGGATTAATAAAAAAAAGAGAAATCAAGTAAATAATCAAACTTAATTTATTTTTTCAATGAAACAAAACAAGTGTAAATAATAATAATAATAATAACAATAACAAAAAGGAGCCTATAAAATCAAACTTTTCTCAAGTTTTCTTTTAACTAAAAAAAATAATTAAAAAATAAAAAATGTATTTCATAATAATAATATAAAAAATAAAAAAATAAAAAAAAATTTTATAAAAAAACATAATAAATATAAAAAAATAGGACCTAAAATAAAATGAAATAGAATAAAAAAAGTCAAAGAATAAAAAAAAATCAAAAGATCAAAATGAAAGAAAAGGTTAAAAAATGGGAATAATCTAGGTTTTGCAAATTAAAACATATAAACTAACTTCAAAATCGTTTTAATTGTAAGGATTTAAATGATTTCTATGTTCTTTTCCCTTTCAAGCAAAACATAATCAAAAATAATAATAATAAAACAAAAAGAAAAAAGAACCAAAAAAATAATAAAACAAAACAAAATAATACATAAGAAAAGAGAAGGAATGAAGACAAAAAAAAAAGAAAGAAAAAAAAGAAAAATATATATAAAAAAAAGAACACAAAACAAAAATAACAAAAACCAAAAATAAAACAAAAAAAATACAAAAAATAAAAAAAGAAAAGGAAAGAGTAAAATTAGTTCTACCTTTTACAAATAAAACACCTTAACTAACCTTAAATTTGTTTTATTTACAAAAATCTAAATGATTTTTACTCTTTTTCTCTCTAAAAATAATAATAATAATAATAAATTAAACAAAAGCCAAACAAAAAAAAAAACAACAAAACAATAAAAACAAAAACAAACATTAAACACCTTTTCCGGTCGAACTACGTAGACTTTGATCCTTCCCGAAGGATACGTAGACTCTAGGCTCTCATCTTAAGTCAAGTTCATCCTTGTAAATAAAATGTCATTTTCAATTTTCACTTTTTTTTTTTAATTTTTTTGCCTTTATGTTGTTTTTCTAATTTTGTTTCTTTAATTTCTTTCTTTCAATTTTCATTTTTTGTAAACTTATTTCTTTTTATCTTGTTTTTTTTATCTCTCTAATTTCTATCTTTCTTTTTTTACTTTCAATTTTATTTCCTTTATTTTCATTTTTTTATTTTGCCTATGATTTGTTAGGAGAATTAAAATAGACTAAAAGCTATATTAATTTTGTACAATTGATTTAGGGTAACCGTTCTTAGTAACAGGTATAGTGGGGTACCTAACACCTTCCCCACTCACAATCGACTCCTGAATTTGAATCTGGTTCACAGACCATATTTCGATATTCCAAACTAAAAAGGTTTTTCTAAAATTTTTCCTTTTCAAAAATAAAAATTTGGTGGTGACTCTACTATTTTTAATTTTGATTTCGATTTAGTGCCACACAGTCACATTTTCGGGTATGATAGTATGGCGACTCCATTGGAGAATCTAGAGAGCCAAGCCCAATTTTAAGTTCGTTGTACAAGATATCATGGCCTCCTTTTTATTTTGATTCTTCTTTTGTTTATTGTTTGCCTCACATGTTTAGGATAGACAACATGTCATTCACATGCTTGCTTCATCTATTTTATTTCATCGATTGTATATATAACCTGCGTTAGGATATAACATGTGGAATAAAACTTTAGGGTGACAACCATATCTGTGCATATTTTACTTATATCTGTATATATGCTTCTTTGCCTTTTGTTCTATCAATCTACCTAACAGATGAGGGTTGGGTAGTCCATAAGATGAAAAGTTAAATGCTCTCCTCACACACCTCACTAAGACACAATCACCTTACACACATTATAGGCCCTATACCCGGGTCTGAGTGCTCCCTAGGTTGGTAGAGGTTTATACTAATTTCCTTATGAAGCCTTGTGCTTCCTGAGGCTATCATGAAGACCTCACCTAAATTGTACCTTGTTATATGGATTTGACCTACGTAGAATCTCTTTCCTCTCAAGGTCAAATTTATATAGCGAGATCCTCATCTTATGGTGGGGGCAATTTAGGGACCAATGTTTAGGAGTCATAGATCTACTTGGTAAATTTACACTAATAGTCAAGCCATAGATACCTCCCAAATAATTAGAGTCAGGCTCCAGTGATCACAACCTAGGATCTACCCATATTAGGACAAAGAAGGGCGTTTTTTAATTGTCTGCTCATCACATCCATGCATTCGATGATATCTATAGGAAAAGTGACACATCGTCATTGTTTACTGGAGTAGTTAATGAGCTGTCATGGCATAATCAAACATGCATTAACTATGATGAAAGTTTGCATTAATTAAACCAACCTTTGCCTAATGGGTTTCCAACCCTGAAGAGGTCATAACCATATTCCTTATAGCCCTTCAAAAGGGGAATCTTTTGGCATACATTTATTTGCTTTACACATTCATTTAAAAAAAGTAAATTAAAAATAATGAACAATGCACAATCTATTTTTATCAAAAATTATCCCCCACCAAACAACGAATTTCTAATAGAAATGGAGTGTTTTCAAAACTTCGGGGATTATAAAATCTAGAAGTTTTGCATCAATGAATATGTGTGATGCCTCGGCTAGAGATTTGAATCTTTTTAAGACATTAATCGTGCAGAAAGACATATTTCTCTCGATTTAACCGTCGACTCTTCTCTTCCATAGAGTAATAGACTCCTCAAGAAAGAGTACAAGGTTTTTTTTATTATTTCTCATGCCGAGGCATTATATCCAACGTCATAGTATGAATGTTAGTGGATTGTTATACTAGCTCGCTAAACATATTAGTGTCAATTACGTAAGGAGTTATTCCTTCTTAAATTGATCCTCACATCCTCATTCTCTATGGAATAATAAATTCTTTGAGAATTTGCCAAAATTGTTAAGCTAGCAATGATGATACACTAACCAATAAGCTTTGATATTTTGAAACAACGAATGGTTACACGTGTTGATTGGCATAATGGAGGTAATGGAACCCTTGGGCAATAAGCAATATCTGAGCTCAAGACAAACTGGCCTAATTGTGACTGGAATGAAGCTTAAAATCAAGGCAGAAGCTAAATTAGTTGAGAGCCTAATTACACTGAGTGAAAAATTAAGTGGAAGGCATATCCAAGATTTTCGAAGGGATTACAGGGACATTCTAGACTTGCTGCAGATACCGGTACAGCCAGAGGCACTTTCAGCCTTGGCCTAACATTAGGATAGTTTGTTAAGGTGTTTTACATTCTCTACATTCCAGATCACACCCAGTTTAGAAGAATACGGGAGCTTTATGAATACACCTTTGGGAAAAGATGCCTCAATTTATTACTATCCGGGACATTTACCATCAAAACATACAGTGGCTCAGGTTTTAAGGGAAGACCCTAGTAGAATCCAATTACATCAAAGAGGACAGATCGAAGGCCTTTTGAGGAAGTACGTGGAAGGGTATTTAAGGATCCTAGCCAAAAAGGAAGACTGGATGACTTTTAAGAGGGTTCTTGCCTTAGCTATATATGGATTAGTGTTATTTCCCTCAGCGGTAGGGATAATTGATTTGGCGGCCATGAGTGTTTTGTGGATGGTGGAAAATCATCGTGTAAATCCTATGCCAACAATTTTAGCAGAAACATTCTTGACCTTAAGTTTCTGTCAACAAGAAAAAGGAGGAAAATTGAAGTATTGTTTACAACTCCTCACTGTTTGGATGTTCAATCATATTTATGGGAGATAATATCAATTGGGTCGACGACATGACACTATACACCATCTGGTTAGGGATTTCCTTAATCGTGAAAGTGCAATCCTGTCATCTTCAAAGATGACTCATGATGATTAGGCACGATCCCTTAGTCAACTGGACGAAAACATGGTTTGGTGGAAGCTAGCTTGGTGGGAAAGTGAATAAATCATATGATGTTGTGGAGAATTCTTGAATGTACCCCTAATAAGCCCTCGGGGTTACATTAATTACAACCTGTCAGTTGTTCTTCAACAGTGCGCATATAAGCAAGATATCCCATCCAAGGAGTCGATACGATTGATTCACTTTTATCATAACGACAGCTAAGATGCTTTGCCAGAAAATGAAAAGTGCATGGAGCCAAGTGATATGCAAAGAAAAATGCAAACTAGGCAAGCGAATCGTAGCCATGACCATGGAATATTGAAAGTGGCTAAAGGAAAGAACAAAGGGGGCTAAGCCTTCTTTTGAACCACCTAACCTTATACTCAGCAATGACATGCAAGTAATTAATGAACAATTAGCAAGGCAAGTCAGAGAAAAGAAGGAAAGATTAAAAGTTTTAGAAGAAAAGAGGCAAGAACACTTAAGGAGTTTTTTAAACCAGATACGAAGTGAACATATAGTCCTATGAGCAGAAGCAGATAAGGTAAAGAGATACAAGGGAAATAGGGGAAGTATCGAGATGAAAAGGTTGAAGGAAGAGAATACAAGATTAAAGGATACCATAGAGGATCAACAGCGAGTAACCGAAAATGAAAAGAAGATGCATACTAGTAAGGCCCAATTGATAAAAGTTCTTAAGGAAAAAGATGTACTAGAAAGACAAATGCATAAACTTGAATCTAGTGGGGCTCGACACGAAATTGATATGCTGGCAAGGGAATTGGAAAAGAAAACAAATGAATTATCCACCATTAGGAGTGATAATGCCGCAATAATACAAAACCTGGTGGAACAGTTTAATCAACAAGCCGAGATGATTGAGACATGGAAGACACTCCATACCGAGTAAGCCATAAAAAAAGAAAGGTTTATATCCTGGTACAAGAAATTGATCTTCTTAGCCAACGAGATCCTTCCTAGTTTCAAGAGTTCACTCAAAGTAGCTGAGGGTCTAGCTAATCCATTAGGCACACCGAAGGAAATGACAGAATTTTTCATGTTGTGTAATGAAATTGTAGACGAGTTAAAGTACCTCAATAGTTATTAATGCCGATATGATATGTCACTTAGGACATTGTTATGAAAGAATTTCATCCCCCTTGTGTTTGCCATCTAAAAGGAAAGTAACTTAGATGAACATAAAAACTTGATCATGTAGAGGTTTCAATCCTCTCCTGCATCAAGTGTCAACTTTGATATTTTTTATGTGGATTAATAAAGTCCTTTAAGAATTAAAGGGCCCAATGTTCCTCTGCCATTATGTTAAAACGATTAACCTAAGTTAATATGTAAAAAGAAAATGACAATAATAATAATAATAATAACGGTAATAAGAATATAAAAATAAGAGGAATATTTTTCAATGTCACTGAATTTTCCTTATCTTTATAGAGAAAAGAATATAAAGAGTGAAATAAAAGGAAGACAATATTGCGCCCCCGGAATGCGTTCCATCTAGCTAAACCCGCCCTACTAAAGTATACAGCATGCGTTCAAGAGCCAAGCTCATGAAAGAACATCAAGTGGAGGGTAGCCAGAGAGTTGAGGAAGACACAGTTGCAATGCATAGTCAAATGACAAATATGGAGAATCAACTAGCTCAGATGAGTGAAACAATAAAAATCCTCATCGAGACACTAAAGGAGAAGGTTGTTGATTCCTCACCTAGGGTATCCAGTCATCCACATGCCACTACAAATATCCTAGAGGTAGGAACAAGCTTACCAGGATTGGTCATACCGAAAGCACACTTTGATCAAATAGCAGAGGTTGTACAGAGGCAAAAGAATGTCCAGAATCCTATAACAAAGACATCTGACAAACATGGTCCCCATGATGAAATAAGGGATACACAAGAATTTCTCGGCTATGACCCTACCTATACACTTCTTATCCCAACGAAGATTGGGAGAAAGAGTTAAGGGAGGTCAAGGACCAATTACGAAACTTACGGGGACTCAACACTTGGGGGTCACTGGATATGGAGGAATTATGTATGATTCCCGAAGTTTCAATTCTGAAGAAATTCAAAGTTCCCGATTTTGACAAATATGATGGTACTGGCAATCCGATATATCATCTGAGGTCATACTGTACAAAAATGACCGTCTGGTCAAAAGACGAGAAGTTTCTGATAAACTTCTTTTCAGAGAGTCTGATGGGGCTTACCTTGTTATGGTACATGCAATTAAACCACTCAAAAATTCAGAGGTGGAGGGACCTCACAGAAGCTTTCATGAAGCAATATAAATTCAATCTCGACACTACCCTAACCAGGAAACAACTGAAAAGGATGAGTAAGAAATTGACATAGTCATTTAAAGGATATACTCAAAGGTGGAGATTGATGGCTTCCCAAGTCCAACCTCCAATGATTGGGTCAGAATTCTACTCCTATTTCATTAGAACTCTCCCAGACTCATTTTATAAAATCATGTTAGGAACCCATGTTACGGATTTTACTGACTTTATTGAAATTGGGGAAAGGATAGATGCAGATATTAGAGATGGGAAACTTTCATCTCCTCAGGTAGAAAACAACTTCAAAAGGAGCCAAGGATTGAAGAAGAAAGAAGGAGACATAAATTACATCCAACCTGTGAGACAGTATTCACAACAACCCATTCCTTATCAAGTAAATAGAGAAAATCAAGGTTAAACCCTATTTGTGCCAGTTATGAATAGACAAGGGCAACATGAGAGAATGACCTATGGGTGGCCAAAAGATAATCACCCTTGGCCCAATTTTAATCCCACCAATGTTGAATTGTATAAGAAGTTATTGGATGCGAAGCTTTTAGGACCTCGAAGTGCAAACCCAATGCAGCCACCATATCCAGCATGGTACAACCCTAATGTCTCTTACAAATACCATATGGGTGTTTCAGGGCATTCAATTGAGAATTGCATTGCTTTTAAGAGAAACGTGCTGGATTTGATTGAGTCCTACCATATCCAACTTAAACCTAGAGAAGATTCAACAATTGCCACCAACCCTTTACCAAGTCATGGGGGACAGGTGAACACTGTTGAAGAAGAACCGGGGTTTTTCAAGAATCCTAATGCCCTTAAGTTGTCAATGAAAACTTTGTTAGTTAATCTCCAATCATTCGGGTACGTGTTAGAATTACCAAAGGAAAGGGTCATTGGGACTGTTGCTGGGCTACCGGTTTAATTTTGCAACTTTCACCAGCAAAATATGGACCATGACATTGAGAATTGCATGTAGTTTCGGGAAGCTTTGAAGAAATTAATGGTACTAGGGGTTGTGGTCATAAAAAAGTTAGAAGAAGAGATTGGAACGATAGAGGAGAAGTATGTTGATATCATTATCCCCACCAGACGGCTAGAGGCGATTACCCTAACTGTTGGAGATCCTTTTTCGATATCGGGGCCATCTTGTTCCCCTCCCCCAAGGCAACCATTAGTGATTATCAACATGCCAGTGCCATTCCCATATCAAAGCAGCCACGCCGTACCATGGAGATATGAGGAAATTTGGGACTACCCCTTTAATTAGATGGTGATTGCCAAGTCAGAAGGAGAGCCTAGCACAAATATAGCTGAAGTAAAAGGGATTACTCGAAGTGGTAGGGCTTACCTCCCAGCAAATATTGATAAGCGTGGAAAGGGGAAAAGAATTGATAGCGATGATTGAAAAAATAAGAAAGAAAGAAAAGAAGATAACATCGATGAAGAGTTCCTACAAATCATGAAACAAAGTGAATATAACATGGTAGAGCATTTAAAGAAAACTTTAGCCTAAATTTCCATGTGGTCCTTGGTCATGAGCTTAGAAGTACACCATTAGGCTTTGCAAAAGGTCTTAAAAGAGGCATATGTGCGGCCTAACGTCACTCCAAAAAAAGTAGCTAGTGTGATGAATATCGTCAAATCCACCTTTGCCATCTCATTTTCTGAAGAGGAGATTAGAGGGACATCTGCTAATCAGCCTAAGGCCCTACACATTACTCTGAATTGCAATGGGTTTATAATTGCAAAAGTTTTAATTGATGGGGGCTCAGCACTAAATGTGCTACCACTAACCACATTTGAACAATTGGCAGTAGCATCACATATTGAAAAAAGTGATATGGTGGTTAGAGCATTTGATGGCTCTAGAAGAGCCATGGTTGGTACCATATGTCTATCCTGGGAGATTGGGCCGAAGTTGTTTTTAGTAGACTTTCAGGTAATAGACATCAACCCCTCCTATACAATGTTGTTAGGAAGGGCATGGATCCACTCTACTGGCACTGTTCCTTCCACACTACATCAAAGGGTCAAATTCATTAATAATGGGAGGATCATCATTGTCAAAGGAGAAGAAGAGATAATGTTGAGTAAGCCCAGTTCCCTACCATACATTGAAGCTACGAAACAAGATAAAGAAATGATGTTTCAAAGTCTAGAAATGGATGGACCCAAGCCTACTGTGGGAAATGTCGATCAGGTTGTGATGAAAATACTAGAAAAGAATGGATTCGAAGTTAGAAAAGGATTGGGAATACAGCTACAAGGAATTGAATGACTTATTGCATTCCCAGAGAACCCTAATTGTCAAGGGTTAGGATATGGACCCTTATTATTAAACCCAGTAGAGGACTAGCCAAAAGCAAAAAGAAGTGAGAAGTAAGAGAAGCTAAAGATCCCCCATATCAAAGAAACTTTTTTGGTTTCCTCAGAGATTATGAACTAATTAAGTATTTCCACAGTTGACGAAGAAGTCATGAAAGAAATTAAGACTTGGATTTCGATTGATGATTCGGGAGAAAAATTGGATAATTGGGAAATGAAGGATATCCCTGATGTCGTAGCATTAGAGTAATTGTTTTGATCCTATTTTTTTTTTCTTTCTTCATGTTTTTCTTTCTTTCTCTTATTGTGTCTTAACTTCAGACAGTCCTTTATGAATGACAATGGTATTTTGCAAATGAAATGAGAATTGCTTGGATATTTTGCTCCCTTTTCACTTCTATTCTTTCTCTTTTAGTTCATTTTTCTCTGTTCCTTCCTCCAGGAAATTGTTTTCCTCAGAACTCTTGCCTAACACAGAGGTTCCCGAGCCTTCATGGAATGATTTGTATGTTACCTTAGATATGCATGATCCCGAACTTGATAATGAAGAACCCAGAGCTTTGAAAAGTTGCTCGATTATGTGGATAAGGGAATTTGCCCTCACAAAGAAGCAATTGAAAATGTCAATTTAGGGACGGAAGAAGATAAAAATGAGGTCAAAATAGTGGATAATCCGGAGGAGGAGGAAATGATTCAACTCTTCAAGGAGTATATAGATGTCTTTGTTGGTCTTATCAGGACATGCCTGGACTTGGCCCATCGATTGCTTCTCACGAGATTCCTTTGCTCCCAAACATTGAACCTAAGAAACAAAAATTAAGATAAATGCACCCTGACATGTCTTTAAAGATAAAAGAGGAGGCTATGAAGCAACTAGAAGCGGATTTTCTTTAGGTGTCCACATATCCACAATAGGTAGCGAACATCATACCTGTCCCCAAAAAGGATGGGAGGGTTCGTATGTGTGTCAATTATAGGGACTTGAACAAAGCAAGCCCGAAAGATGATTTTTCCTTGCCCCACATAGATGTTTTAGTTGATAATATAGCACGAGCCTACTGATATTCCTTCATGGATGGTTATTCAGGGTACAACCAAATCCTTATGCAGGAAGACCATAAGGAAAAGACTACATTCATCGTGCCATGGAGAACATATTGTTATAGAATAATGCCATTTAGGTTGAAGAATTGTAACACCATAACTTCTAGCTCATTTGATGCCATGTATAAGCTTTGTATTATCAGTCCCACAAGATCATATGAAAAGGGGATAAAAATAATAAACTTTTTCCGCGTTGCGCTATATAAAAAAAATTCAATTCGGTGTCACGTGGACTGTGTGAGCTCATACTATACTTCCTCATATTTAATTTCATTATTACAACTCATTTGTATCACAAAAACATACCTACAACCCATGGAAACCGAAATGGAGCTCAAAATAAACAAGCACATTTTCGGCCAGATTTGCTCCATTTTCTAACCGAAATTTGGAAAATCATAAATAAACCTAAAAAATTTGAAATCATGAAATTTTTGTCATTATGGAAATCTTAGGATGTCTACTTAATACTAAAGATATGCCCAGGTCATAAAATTCATCACACAAGACGTTTGACATCCAAAAAGCTACAGAGTCGCTAGCTGCCTGGGCTGTTGTTCAATTTATTGATACAAATTTCTGAAATTCATAACTAATTATATAAAAATTGAAATCACACACATTTAGTCATTATGGAAAGCTACAAATGTTAAATTGATACAAAAATAATTCCAGAATGAAATAGATACGTTTAGTCAGCTGGAATCTATGTAACAGTAACTAGACTCATGGGGCGCTACTGATACTGATAGTTAACTTCAAACATGCATAACTCACTAGTCAGACCTCCAAATGAGGTGATCTAGATGGCCTCAGAAAGCTAATGACCTATAGTTTATGTATGCAAAATTTCATAAGCATTGGACACCATTTGGCCATCGGGTGACACAGAATTTAAAACTGCCAGTATGAACAGTACCCATACCAGAATCCATGAAAAGTCCTAACTTTAAAAATTTATCAAATATTCTCTAGGTCTCCAAAAATTATAATATTTAGCTTACCAAAAATCTCTTAATGAGACCTAATTGCATGCCAAGTTTCAGGGCAAGACTAACTCATTTGGCCAAAAAATGGCATAGGGTTCCATTATAGTCAATTTTAGCTCCATATTGGGTACCAAAATTTGCCAAATGGATTTCCCTTAATCTTGGCACCTTTTAGGCAAGTTTAAAAGCATATTTAAGACTTGTGTGAGCTGCCCAAATAGTCCCAAACCTCATGCATCTCATTTTGGCCATTTAACCCATATTTATACACATATTCATCACTTTACATTCTCATACCATGGCATTTCATACTCAAAATATGTGCTAATGGTCATATATCATTTCTATACATCTAAACATCACATAATAGTATGTTTACATCTATCTCAAGGTTCATAATACATATACAATATCATATGCATCTTGGACCATTATCATGGTTCCAAAATAGACAAAATGAGCATAAGCTTGTCAATTGTCCCTCTTTATGGTGGTTAGCTCCCTTCACCATAATTGCTTGGTCCACCTAGCATGTTAGGACATTTAAGAGGAGGGAATGAGATTCAAGAATCTTAATAGCTCATCTTCCATTCCATCACACATAATATGTGCAAGCAAGTTTCACAAATGCATGCATGGAAAAGGTAGAAATCATAGGCATGTTAAAAGCACTTTGGCATATGAATCAATCATACAAGACATTCAAGAGCTCACTAAGTGTTTGGATTGGCCTCACACTTCTCCTCATGAATTTTGGACTTACCTCACCCATTCTTTAAGCACTTTGGACTCAACCATACTCTTGGCAACCCACTTTGCTTTTAGAAGACTCTTTACTTTGTCTCAACCAAGCTCAAGGGTTCTTGGCTCATCCTCTCCAAAGGGAAGATTTCTTGGCCTTTCCACACTCAAGCAAACTCACATAAACATCATGTAATCATTTGAAAACATAACATAGCATCAAGCATCATAGCATATAAAAGACATGCTAGCATACTTTTCAAAGCTTGAAAATACACATACATACATTCTAAAACAAGCTAAACATACATTCATGCATGAGAGAAGATGGAGAGAGCTACCTTGTATATAAGCATACACTTTTTCCTTAGCTTTCAAGCCTCCTCTTTTAGCCACACACCCACAAGTTGGTGGGAATAATGTCTCTTGGCCTAGACACAAATTATGGGAGCCAATTAAGTTCATGAAACAATGTCTAGGGCCATGCAACTTGCTTAAACCCTAGATTACTCTACAACCTCCATTATGATCCATATTGGCACTTAATGAAGCAACACCCCTCAAATGATTTCTAGGCCTCATTCTTTATTCTCAAATATGATTCTTAGCTCCTTTTAAGCCTCTTGGAGTCATCACATCATTAAAACAAAGGACCTAACATTATGTTGCTTCCTTAGGTCACCATATGAAACCTAAAGCACCAACTCATCCTCTACGCTTCCTAAATTTTTTCCAAGGTTTTCCCTCACATTCATTCATCATATATGACTCAAAAATGGGCTTGAAACAATTTAAAACTCTCCCTAACTATGCCATCCCTACTTGGTTGAAACTTAGAGTATAAATGGGATTTCATGGCTTCTTGATTTTTCCTTAATGGGGGAACCATTTAGGGGGATTGTTAAGAGTTGTAGGAGGTCAAGGAAACACTTAAATAGCCAAGAGAACTCATAGATTAAATCAGTTTCTACAATCCCCTTAAATGCTCTACACTTTTATAACTTTTAGGTTCATGACTTTCAATGGGGTTTTGTTCATTTTCATGGAGGAAGAGGCACATGGAGGACCTTTTAGGGATCTTAGGAGCACATTTAAACATTCATCTAAGCCTAAGAACATTCATATAAAATCAGATTTGCAAGGGAGCATTTGGATCCTTAATGATTCCATTTTGTTTCCTAATGCTCCTTTCTTAATTCCATTGGTTCATTCTTAACCCTTGCCATCTAAAACCTCTAATTTCTCCATAAATTGGGCAGAAATCAGCCCATAAGACTTGGGCTCATGGTGGTCAAATTCGTGCAAGAGGAAGGGGGAGGGAGAAACTACCAAAGAATGAAAGTTTTACCTTGTTTTCTTGCTTCCTTTGGCTTGTTCTTCCACTTGGTTAGCTTACTTCCTCAATTTTGGAAATTTCCATCTCTGTTCTGCCCCAAAAATAGCACCAAACTCTCCATTAAAATCATAGAAAGAAAGCTTGAGAGGAGAAGAGCAAGGTTCAAGAAAGAAGGATATATAATTTCTTAAAGTTTCTTACCTTTTTCTTGAATTTCTTTTGCCAAAATCCTCCTCCTCTTGTGTGCCTAAGAAGTTGGAGTTTTCCTCTAAAATTGGGTAGAAGCAAGTCAATCTTAGAGAGGAGAGAAAGAACATGGCATATAAAGAAGCTTCCTTTAACACTTTAATGCCAATTTTGCCCTTCGTTCTTAGAATTTTCGTTTCTGCTTCGTTTTAGCTCCTTTTTGAGAACCGTCTTTTCTATCATAACAAATAGGTTCCCAATTTAATAAAATGACTTTGAAATCACTCAAATCGGAGCTAAAACCTTCTCGAACGAATCGGTCAAAGTTTAGGTTAACCGACGTCGGAAAGAGTACACTGGAGGGGTTTTACCGGTCCTGGGGCTTCTCATGGTTTTTGGGGCCTTTGAGAACCCTGGGGAACTCAAAATTTCCATTTAAAAAGCCCTCCTAGGTGCTTTTCCAAAATTACACTTATTTACGAAAATGCCACTAGCCTTTCGGTAAAATTTTTGAATCATTCCGACCCCAGTTTCTGGGCAACTCAAGGCTTAAATCCTCATTTTCTATTATTAAAAATTTTATCCAAATTTTATTTGGCCTTGAATCACTCATCTCAGGGGACTTACTTTGAAAGCGTGCCCGTTTTCATCGTTTAATGAAAACTGGACATTACAAGAATGCTAGGGGCGATTTACCAACAAGCTATGATGGCACTCTTTCATGATATGATGCATAAGGAGATTGAGGTATACGTCGATGATATGGTGGCCAAATTTGCAAAAGGGGAGAGTCACATGACAGTATTAAGGAAGTTGTTTGAAAGATTATGTGAATACAAGCTTCGATTAAACCCCAACAAATGCATTTTTAGGGCTTTGACTGAAAAATTATTGGGTTTCATGGTAAGTCAAAAGGAAATAGAGGTAGATTCCAATAAAATACAAGCTATTCGAGAAATGCCATCCCCCTAAACAACAAAAGAAGTATGAAGCTTTTTAGGCTGACTCAATTATATAGCAAGATTCATCGCCAATCTAACTGCAACTTGTGAGCCAATTTTCAAATTGTTGTAAAAGAACCACACTAAAAAATGGAACGATAACTGCCAAAAAGCCTTTGATAAAATTAAAGAGTATCTGTCGAGTCCCCCAATCTTAGTTTTGCCTACACCAGGACGAGCTTTGATTCTCTATCTGACAATCTTGCCAAGATTAATGGGGGCTGTATTAGGGCAACATGATGCTTTTGGAAAGAAAGAGTAGGCAGTTTATTACTTAAGTAAGAAGTTCAACGAATGTGAAGTGCATTACCCATTGATTGAAAAAACTTGTTGTGGGCTAATATGAACCACTAAATGGTTACGACAGTATATGCTTTATTATACCACATGGCTAATTTCTAAAATGGATCCCATCAAGTATATCTTCAAAAGTCCACATGTTTCAGAAAGAGTCTCTAAATGGCAAGTGATCCTGTCTGAGTACGATGTCAAGTATATGACTTGAAAGTCCATAAAAGGAAGCATCATAGCAGATCATTTGGCCGAGAATCCTCTAGATAAATGCCAACCATTGGATTTCCATTTCCCTGATGAATACATACTCACTATAAAGGATAATGAAGATGACAAGGATTGTGGTAATGAGAGATAGAAGATGTATTTTGATGGTGCTACAAATATGCATGGTTATGGCATTAGGACCATGGTTGTGTCACCAGAAGGAAAGCAGTACCCTATTGCTGTTAAATTGGAGTTCGAATGTACCAATAACGTGGTGGAATATGAAGCTTGCATTAGTGGGTTGAATGTTGCCATAACCGTTGGTATAAGAAGCCTGAAAGTTTTTGGGGACTTTGCCCTCGTAATTCATCAAGTGACTGGAGAATGACAAACTAAGGATTCAAAACTGATTTTGTAACAAAAATTCTTGGTTCAGCTAATTAGCCAATTTGAAGAAATCAATTTCTATCATGTGACTCGAGACAAAAATCAATTTGTTGATACTTTGGCTACTTTAGCAGTAATGATTCGACTCGACTGTAGAGTCCAGGTCCAACCACTTCGAGTGGAAGCCAGGGATTTGCCGGCATATCGCCTAAACATAGAAGAAGAATATGATAGGCAACCTTGGTATCATGATATCAAGGCCTATATGACAAGTAGGGAATACCCAGTTGAGGCCACTGAGAGTGATAAAAAGACTATTTGGCGTCTAGCCATGACTTTCTTCATTAGCAATGGCATTTTATACAAAAGAAGTCATGACGGTACACTATTGCGCAAAAAGTGGTCGCAGAGGTTCATGAAGGAATATGCGATACACATGCAAATGGTCACACTTTGACTAAGCAAATCTAAAGGTGTGGATACTTTTGGTTGACCATGGAGAAGGATTGTACTGAGTATGTTCAGAAATGTCATAAATGTCAAATTTATTCAGAAAAAATCAATGCACCACCGGTATCACTACACAATTTGGTGGCACTGTGGCCATTTTCAATTTGGGGCATTGATATGATCGGACTAATCAACCCTAAAGCTTCAAACGGACATCGTTTTATCTTAGTTGCCATTGATTATTTCACAAAGTGGATCGAAGCTAGTTCCTTTGCTAGCATCACACAAAAGGCTTTTTGCAAATTCCTCAAGGTGAATATCATTTGCTGTTATGGACTACCAGAGAAAATCATCACTAATAATGCCCCGAACCTGAATGGGGTAGAAATCTCTAAGCTCTGTGAGCAATTCAAGATCAAACACCATAATTCAGCACTATATCGGCCACAGATAAACAAGGCCGTAGAAGCAGCAAATAAAAACATAAAAAAAAATCATTGCCAAGATGACAGTTACCTATAAGGATTAGCATGAAATGCTCCCATATGCGTTGCATGGCTATCGCACTATTGTGCGTACTTCGACTAGGGCAACTCCTTACTCCTTGATTTATGAAATAGAGGCTATCATGCCAATTGAGGTTGAAATCCCATCATTATAGGTATTAATTGAATCCAATTTAAATGAAAGCAATTGGATAAGAACTCGGTATGAGCAGTTGAATATGATTAAGGGACGAAGACTTACTACAATATGTCATGGACAATTGTATCAAAAGATAATGGTAAGAGCTTTCAACAAAAATCTTCGTTCTTGAGAATTCAAAGTTGGTGACCTAGTCCTCGAAAGAATCTTGCCAAACTAGGACGACGCTTGGGGCAAATAGGCTCCCACTTATGAAGGCCCTTATGTTGTTAAGCGTGCTTTCTTAGGAGGAGTATTAGTTTTAATGGACATGGATGGTCATGAACTAACAAAGCCTCTTAATTCAGATGCAGTTAAGAAGTACTTTGCATAAAAGGAAAAACTCGCTAGGTTGAAAACCCAAAAGGGCAGTCTAGGCAAAAGTTAGAGCAAAAAAAAAAAAAAAGGGAAGAAGAAGAAAAATATGGCAATGTAAGAAGGTACCTAGGCAGAAGTAGGGGCAAAGTTTGAAAGTCCACTTCGACAGAAGCAACCAAGTAACAAGCAAAACAGAATCCAAAGAGGTAGAGGGTCATAGATCAAGTTGGATGAGATGCATATCTCGGGTTGCACGACAAATCGTTTCATAGGGGCATATGGAACCAATTGTAGAGGACAATCTTTGAAAGAACTTTTTGAGTCAAATTCTTTCAATTTTATTGTTTGTTCCTTTATCATTATGGTCTCTTTCTTTGTCCAAATCCCGTATTGTCCGAATTCCCAGATGTTTCCTTCAGCAAACTCATTAATAAAATCATTTCCCATAAGTCTAAGTTGCGTTTCATTCTTAATCTATATCATAACCTTTGTCTTTATACTTCATAAATAATTAATACCTCAAAAATGACATTCATTAAAGTGTTTACTTGGCATGGCATGGTTAGTATTTTCTTTGGATCACTTATCCTTTACAAACCCCTTATTGTTACTTGAAGACTAAACCTATAAAAAGGGATAGTTGTAGTTTCAAGGACAGCGTACAAAATTCTTTGATGACAAAGAATTGAGAGTTATAAATGGCACGCAACCTAAGGTATTAAAGGTCTGGCTAGATGGGCATTACATTTCGGAAGAGCAGCATCTTATTCCGTTATGGTTGATCAGTTAAAAAATAAAAAAATATAACAAAACACAAAGCAAAAAAAAAAAAAAACACAGAAAAAAGATCTAAATGGCAATAAATGAAGCATTTCACATACTCGCACATAACCCCTGGTTTGCAATGAGGTAAGTAAAAGATCTACATTTCATGAAAGGAAGCATCAATTGTCTCATGCATTTCGCATTTGCATACATTGCATAGGCATTAGTTTAGGCTAGGATAATTGAAAGCCAAAATTTTGCATGCTTATGCGTACATCATATGAATCCCAGTTCACAGTGGGGCAAGCAAAAAAAAAAGGGAAATAAGATTTTTCATATATATTGGTTTATACAAGTGTATACCTTACAAAAAATAAAAAATAAAAAATAAAAAACAAAGCCTTCTAAAGTTAGAAAGCCCTCCATAGGCCAGGCACCCTCAAAGTCCTGCATAGGCTAGGCACACTTTTAAAGCCCTGCACATGCTAGGCACTCTTAAAGCCCTGCATAGGCTAGGCACCTTTTTAAAGCCCTGCATACGTCAGGCACCTCAAAGTTATGCATATGCCAAGTACTCTTTTAAAGCTCTGCATAGGCCAGGCACTCTCAAAGCCCTGTATAGGCGAAGTTCCTTTTTAAAGCCCTGCACAAGTCAGGCACCTTCAAAGCCCTGCATAGGCCAGGCACCCTCAAAGCCCTACATAGGCCAAGTACCATTTTAAAGCCTTACACACGTTAGGCACCCTTAAAGCCCTGCATAGGCCAAGCACCCCTTCAAAACTCTGCACAACCAGGTACCACCCTTAAAGCCCTACATAGGTCAGGCACCCTTGAAACCCTACACAGCCAGGCACCCTTAAAGCCCTGCATAGGCTAGGCACCCTTTTTAAAGCCCTGCACAGCCAGGCACTCTTGAAACTCTGCATAGGCCAGGCACCCTTTAAGCTTTGCACAGAACAGGCACCCTTTAAGCTCTGCACAGAACAAGCACCACGGAGTCCTACACAGAATAGGCACTAAAGCCCTGCTTCAGAATAGGCACCCTTTTCAAAGTCTTACTCCAAAATAGGCAACCCAAAGTCCCGCTCCAGAACAGGCAACCAAAGTCCTGCTCAAGAGCAGGCACCCGAAGCCCTACACCAAGATAGACACCAATAAAAGTCTTACATTAGAATAAGCATCCTCTTTAGAATTACATAACTTCCTTTCTTTTTGATCAGGTCACGAAACTTTTAGGTAAGTTAACTCATCTTAATCTAGTAGCTCCCTAAACAAAATACATGTTTCCATCTTTACTTATTCTTAAGTGAAGGAGATCCAAAATTGCATTTTAAATCTCCTCACTTAAATAATAAGTAAAGAGGGGCAACCTATAAACACCATATTTTGTTTGGGTTGTTTTTTTCCTTTTGTTTATTGTCAAAGGGCAATTAAATCATCCTAAACAAAATATGTATTCTTATCTTTACTTGTTCCTTATGCAAAAACATTAAGAATTGTATTTTCAATCTTATTGCCTAAGAAATAAGTAAAGAGGGGCAACTGTGAATACTATATTTTGTCTGGACAAACTAAAATCAAAATAGCAAAAATATGAAAAAAAAAGAGAAAAAAGAGCCCAAAACCATAGAACACAAAAATTAAAAAAAATCAATCAATCAATTAAAATCAAAAAACAAAAAGTAAAAATCAAGAAAAAAGAAGAAAAAAAAAAAGAAAAGGAGTGAAAAGAATAAATGCAAAATAATTTTCAAAAAGGAAAGTTGGGCCAACCCAGCCCAAAAAATTCATAAGCCCACAGCCCAATTTTCTTAAAATTCAGCCCATTAACTCCAAGGCCATCAGAAAAAAGCAAGAGCCTTTTTTTAAAAAAAATATATAAGGGAAAGGGCCAAACCGTAGGAACCCTATGTTTTGACCCATCCTCCTTTAGCATATCGCGTCCCCTGCCACCAACAGAAAGGAAAACACGGAAGAGGAATGGGACAGGGGGGCAGAGACCAGCAATGCTCAAAGAGAAACACGAGGATGGCAAGAGCTCCCAGCAGCGTTTCCAAAGGGACTAGGGTAGAGAGTCAGTAACACGCCCGAAGAGTTGATATATATATATATATATAATCGATCAAAATCGAAGGAGAAATATAAGGAAAATATATATAAGGAAAAAATATAAAGGGGTAAAACTAAAAAAGGAGATAAATAAGAAAAAATCTCTAAAAAAAAGAGATAAATAAAAGAATCAAAATCAAAGAGAAACCTAAAAAAGGGATTAATAAAAAAAAGAGAAATCAATCAAATAATCAAACTTAACTTATTTTTTCAATGAAACAAAACAAGTGTAAAAAAAAATAATAACAATAACAAAAAGGAGCCTATAAAAGCAAACTTTTCTCAAGTTTTCTTTTAACTTAAAAAAAATAAAAAAATAAAAAATGTATTTCATAAAAAAAATAAAATAAAAAATAAAAAATTTTATAAAAAAATATAAAAAATATAAAAAATAGGACCTAAAATAAAATGAAATAGAATTAAAAAAAGTCAAATAAAAAAAATAAAAAGATTAAAATGAAAGAAAAGGTTAAAAAATGGGAATAATCTAGGTTTTGCAAATTGTAAGACACAAACTAACTTCAAAATTATTTTAATTGTAAGGGTTTAAATGATTTTTATATTATCTTCCCTTTCAACCAAAACATAATAAAAAATAATAATAATAAAGCAAAAAGAAAAAAGAACCAAAAAAATAATAAAACAAGACAAAATAATAAATAAGAAAAGAGAAGGAGTGAAGAAAAAAATGAAAGAAAAAAAAGAAAAATATATAGAAAAAAGAAAACACAAAACAAAAATAACAAAAACAAAAAATAAAACAAAATCAAAAATAAAAAAAATACAAAAAGAAGAGGAAAGAGTAAAATTAGTTTTTCTTTCTGCAAATAAAAACATTTCAACCAACCTCAAATTTGTTTTATTTGCAAAAATCTAAATGATTTTTACTCTTTTTCTCTCTAGAAAAAATAATAATCAAAAATCAAACAAAAGCTAAACAAAAAAAAAACAACAAAACAATAAAAACAAAAACAAACACTAAATACCTTTTCCGGTCAAACTACGTGGACTTTGATCCCTTCTAAAGAATACGTAGGCTCTAAGCTCTCTTCCTATGTCAAGTCCATCCTTATAAATAAAATGTCTTTTTCAATTTTCATTTTTTTTAATTTCTTTGCCTTTATGTTATTTTTCTAACTTTTTTTCTTTAATTTCTTTCTTTCAATTTTTATTTTTTGTAAACTTATTTCTTTTTATCTTGTTTTTTTTTATCTCTTTAATTTCTATCTTTCTTTTTTTACTTTCAATTTTATTTCTTTTATTTTTATTTTTTTTATTTTGCCTGTGATTTGTTAGGAAAATTAAAATAGACTAAATGCCATATTAATTTTGTATAACTGACTTAGGGTAACTGCTCTTAGTAACAGGTGTAGTGGGGTGCCTAACACCTTCCCTATTCACAATCGACTTCTGAATCTGAATTTGGTTCACCGACCATTTTTCGATATTCCAAACTAGAAAGGTTTTTCCAAAATTTTTCCTTTTCGAAAATAAAAATTTGGTGGCGACCTACTATTTTTAATTTTGATTTCGATTTAGCGCTACGCGGTCGCATTTTTGGGTATGACAACTATCACAACTTACCATCATAAATTTTGAAAATTCATAACTAATTCTAAAAAAATATAAATCATGAAAATTTAGTCAATATGAAAAGCTATATATGTTAGCTTTAAGGGAAAAATATCTTTAGACCATGCTAAGTCCATTTAGAAATTGAATTATGATGGAATAATATTGAAGGTCAAGTGGCATTATTAGTACTGACATTAAATTTTAAGAATTTCATAACTCTTTGCTCAGACCTCCAAATGAGGTAGTCTAGTTTATGCTTGTAAACTTTCACAAGAATTGGACACTATTTGACCATCAGATGACATAGAACACGAAATTGACTATATGAACAATACATAACCAGGATAGTAGAAAAATCCTAAATTTGAAAATTCATAATTAATTCTATAGAGCTCCAATTTTTCTACTCTTTAGCTTTCAAAAAAGCTCTCAATGAGCTCTACATGTCTACTAAATTTTATAGAAAGATTCATCCATTTGGTCAGTTTATGACATAAGGTTCTGGTTTGGTCATTTTTATGGTCTCAACAAGCATCAAAGTGTCCAATTTTGCTTCCCAAGCTTGTGTGGCCACTTGAGCACGTGGGAATGCACCAAAATGACTCTCTAAACTTATTTTAAAGGTGCATAAACCCATATTTCTCAAACTCACTCATCCACCCCATGATATACACAAAATTACATATGCTAGCTCTTGCCATTCAATACTTGAAACATGTTATCTCATACATTTGGCATCAAATTTCATTCATACATCATACATTTTGGTAATTACACATGTTCATATGATTACATAACAATTTCATCATGGGATTATATCATATCCCATGTGTATGGCTACAAGAGAGACATAACTAGGCCATTTCATACATTTTGATGTTAATCTCCTTCTCCTTGGCTTAGTAGCTTCCATTACCTTGCTCAATTGATTCACCTAGAATGTTAAGACATTGGAGAGGAGAGGAGATTCAAAGAATTCTAATAGCTCATCTCCTATTCAATCACACATAAAGTATGTAATACAAGCCTTGAAAATGCATGCATGGACATATTGACATATGTAAGCATTCAAGAAACATCTTTAGCATTTGAACAAGTTATACATAGCATACATAGGCTTACCAAGTAAGTGGCCTAGCCTTACCCATTCACTTATAGATTTTAGACTTGCCTCACCCATTTTTTCTAAAAGGTTTTGACTCAACCTTACTCTTGGGAGACTCTTTACTTTGTCTCAACCAATTCTAAGGGTTCTTGGCTCATCCTCACTATGGCTAAAAGGTTCTTGGTTTCTCCACACTCAAGCAAACCAAAGCAAGCATATAAAACATCATCTTGCATGTATAAAATATCATCATGGTACCATGGAATAAAAATTCATGCTAAAATACTTTTCATAGCTCAAAACATATATACACACATTCAAAGACAAGGTAAGCACACATTTATGCATGAGAGAAGGTGAAGAGAGCTACCTTGCTTACATTTATGCATTTTTTCCTTGAACCTTGAGTCCTCTCCCTTGACCTGACACACCTAAGAAGGTGGAGATCATTTCTCTTGGCCTAGACACATCATATGGAAGCTAATTATACTCTTAAATCAAATCCTAAAGCTATACATTCACTAAAAATGTTAGGTGACTCATAAGGCTCTTTTATGGTTCCATAATGCACTTAATGAAGCAACCTTAAGGAAACATCATGTTGGCTCCATTCCCTCCATTCATTTATGATTCTTGACTCTGTTGAAACCTTTTGGAGTCATCACACAATCAAATCAAGGAGCCTAGTTAGGTGTTGCTTCTTTAAGCCATAATATGGAACATATATAGACATCTCACTTTCTATCATTTCTAAAAATTTTTCAAGGCTTCCTCTCATACTCCCCCATCATACATGATGCAAAAATAAGCTTGGAACAAATTAAAACTACCCCTTGGCACTTCATCTAGCCTAGGCTAAAACTATGCATTGTATGAACACCAAGTGAGTTTGCTTCCTTTTCTTGATGGAAGATGCTTATGAGAAGCCTTCTAGGGATCTCAAGAGCTCATCCAAACATTCATTTAGTCCTAAGAATAATTACATCAAATCAAATTTTCAAGGAAGCTAATGAAACCCTAGGTTTGCTATCTTGGAAATCAATGGCTTTTACTTGGATTTCTTTGCATATTCTTACTCTCCTCCCTTAAATTCATAGAATTCACCCTTGGTTCTGCCTAAAATTCAAGCCCTCTTGCAGATACATATATGGGGCGAAATATGGGGAAGAAGAGGGAAGGAGTAGCTACCATAGGATGAAGATTTTACCTTGTTTCCATGGCTTTTCTTGCTTGCTTCTCACTTTCCTTGCCCTCCTCTCTTCAAATCCAAAATTTCCCCTCTATTCTTCCCTTAAAACAGATCCATATACTTCAATAAAACCATAGAAAAGAAAGGGAAATAGAGGAGAAGAGGTTTGTTAAAGGGAAAGCATGAAAAAATCAAGAAATTCTATGCCTTTCTTGCCTTTTTCTTCCTCCTTTTCTTCCTCTCTTGGTGAGCCTCAAGGAGCTATTATTTTTCTACAATTTGGGCAGAGGAAGTCGTGCTTAAGAAGGTGGGTGAAAAAGGGAGAAGTGTGTGGGAGTTTCGAGAAATAAACTTTTTTAAAAAATTTCAATTTCATCCTTTCATAATGGCAATTTTGTTTCAGCTTTTTAATTCTTTTTTGAGAACTGTTCTTTTCTGTTATAAAATTTAGATTCCTAATTTAATAAAATTCCTTTGGAATCACTCAATTTGGAGCTAAAACTTTACTAAACAAATCCGTCAAAGTTCGGGCTCATCGACATTGGAAAACATACACTAGAGGGGTTTTACTAGTCCTGGGACTTCCCATAGTTTTTGAAGCCTTTAAGAACCTCAGGCAACTCAAATTTTTCATTTAAAAAGCCCTCCTATGTGTTTTTCCAAAAATTACACTTATTTACAAAAATACCATTACGTTTCGTCAGTTTTCGTCATAAATTGTTTCACTATCCTAGTTTTGTTTTTCTTTCTATATGAGCCAGGAATTTTCATTTTTAGGAGTTTAGAATGTTTTTCAAATTTTTTAGAACCTTAACTAAGTCATTTTGAGGGAGTTACTTTTATATCCAGTGAACTTCATTCGTTTATGAAGGAACCATACGTTACATTTCTTGCATTTTTAGAGAACCATATATTACAACCTTGACTGTGGATGTTACATGGATAGTTGGGAAGGACAAGAAGATAATGAGTATAGAACTTAAGATTCGGTGGTAGCAACAAACCAAAGAAAGAAAAAATCATGATGTGTATGAGGATTCGATTCTCATCAAAAGAAAACAGATTGTCATGACGATGAGGATGATAAGCTTAGCCTAAAATGTAACATTCAGTCCTTCTAAAACTAAATTGAAACTGGTAAGATAATAAAAGAGAACTCCAAAATAAAATGAAATAAGATCAAGTAAGGATATAATGTTAATATGAGCATCTAGAAATGAGGTGATGAAACCATAAATGACCTAAAATTAAAGTCAAAATGGCTAAATAGGCTAAACCAAAAAGACAATGACAAAAATTTTAATTTCAAGAAAAATTTTAGATCAAAGAAATAAATTTTAAATGGAAAAATTAAACTTACTAAAATTTTTAGATATCTTAAAAATCATAAGAACCATCACAATAGTAAAAATCCCACTAATATGCAATTTAAGTCATTAGTTAACTAGAATTTTAATCAAGCTATTCCAGATTGTTTTGAATCCTATAAATTTGAATATAAATATTTTTTAATAAACTAGAGAACTTAAATTTTCATATGGAATTGATGGTTCTTAAAAAGGAATTAAAATAAGTTCAAACAAAGAAATTGAACTTATAGGACGTAATGGGAAGTTTTGTAATTATTTTAAAACTTCTCTTTTCCCTTCATATAGGTTTAGCCATGCTACCCAACCCTCATAACCAGCCTATTCTACCTTTGGTTCAGGTCTTAGAAATGCACCAAGAAAAAGGAGAAAAAAAGGAGGAAGAAGAAGCCATTTAGGTAAGGATTTGTGCACTTTTCATGACATACCAATTACAAAAGTTCTTCTCCTCTTTAAGCTCTCTTAATTGATGGTTTTAGTTTCCTAAAAGAACCATTTTGGTGTGCTGGTCACTTGGCAAAAGGAAGGAAATTGAGGGAACCAATATAGCATAATATTCTCTACTTGATCAACATTAAAACAAGGTATGACATTATGTAGAAATCTTGTTTTTCTTTGCTCTTCCAGCTCCTCTATGGTTTGGCCAACATAGGGTGAGCATAAAAGGGACATGATTTTGGTTGAAACATGGTAGTATTAGGAGTTTGAAAGTATAGAGAATAAGATGAAACAAAGAAAATCAAGTAAAATGTATAGCAGGCAAGATAGGGTCGTTAGGGTTTTCATTACACCTTGAGAGGATATTTCAACTAGGATATCATAATTAAAATAGAGAGGAGCTAATAATCCTCCACATGTATCAAAATCTCAAGAGAAATAAGCAAAACTCCTATAGTTTCTCCTTATGGTATGGTTTCAACCTAGGGTAAGAAATGGTACCTAGGAAGTGCTTTGATAGATTCTAATGTTTTAAGTGATCTAAATGTGATGAATAAATATGAATGGAGCTATTAGATTAATTTATAAGCTGTAAATTGAAAGTTGAAAATTTAAGGTTTAAATAGGTCTAAAAAAGCATATTAGCTTTAGACTTATTTAATCAAACATATGATAATTCAAATGAGTTCCTTTAGAGTTCTAAAACCTATAACAAGTGAGAGTTTAGAGCCTAGAAAGTGACAACCAAGAGTTATCTCTTAGGGGACCTAAAGTAGCTTCAAGTTGCACATTAAGGTCTAATAGAATTAAGTAATAATAATAATAAGATTTAGAATGGACCCAGATGAGTTAATTTGCCTTATAATTGCTATATGTAAGCCAAGCTAGCCCAAGCTTACCTATTTGTGGGTTCTAAGTCAAAGAAAGCCAAGGAAAAGAGAACCAACAAATGGATTAGTGGTAGTTTAAAGTCTTCAAATCCATAAGGTAGTTTTATTTCCCTATCTTGCATGCATTTGAGTACTTGAATGAGTTAAGATGCTTGTATGTGTAATTGCTTAATGTATTCATGAGCTATGTGTTGATATGTTTTCTATTATGAGTTTTATGGGTGTGAAATGGTTATGTTACAGCTCTTAGCTCTTTATGGTAGAGAATTAGGTACAGTAACTTTTCCTTAGCCTAAAAATGAGTTTAGTTGAGCCTAACTAATTTGTTTTGATACAATGGCTTGTTGAGAAATGAGTTTTTTTTTTTTGCTAAAAGCTATGTTTAAGTTACATGATGCCTATGAATCATATGCTTGCATTGTATGCATTACATTTTCTAATGGTGTTCTTGTATGTATTAATTTGCTTAAGATTAATTATTGAGATTCTCTCAAGAATCTCAAATATATATTTCTATTAACCATTTCAGGTTTTCCTACCAAAGGAAAGGAAGTAGAGAATAATTACACTCCAGAGAGTATTATTAAGGATTTTTATAACATAAATATGTGTAATGTTCATGATGTATTTGGATGGTTAGAAAACATATATATGTTTGATGACTTATGATGTATATGATAGAGTTTTATAATGGAAACTTTTGTACAAGCTTTAGCATGTGAATATATGACATTTTGTGGTGGAATATACCTATTAAGGTATAATTTTAAATATGCCAAGCTATGTGATATATGTGTAATGTTGGGTGTTGAAGGGTTATATTTTGATCCAAACCTTTTCTCATGTAATGACTCTCATGAAATGGATGCTTAGGATCATTAAATTTATTCAAAGTAGAAAAGTGTAATTTAGAAGCCAATTGAACCATTTTAAAACCAAAATTTGGTTCAAATGAGTCTTAAATTGCACCTCTATCTTTGAAGGTCCAAATGACCTAGTTTGGAGCTGCAATTTGGCATGTAATTAGAAAATTTATAGAGCTTTCTAACAAGCTAAGAATGAAGATTTTTTTATCTATATAAAATATTTTATAAATTTTTAAAGTTGACAAAATTATGTAAAAATGGCTCATACTATAACTACTAAAGTAGGTTTTATTTTTATGGTTTTTTGAGGGGCCAAACAAATTCATTTTTATTTAAAATTTTTATAGTATAAATTTCATATCATAAGTTTTTCGTAAATATCTAATTTCGATAAATCAGAATTATGTAATCTAGGTTATGAATTTTCGAAATGTGGTATATAATATGGCAAAAGTGAGCAATTCAGGTTATAAGACTCCTTTAGGCAATTAAGGTATATCTTATGGTCAAGTGGACCAAAACAAACTTGCTTATGGTGATTGTGAGTGAAGAAGAAAAATTTGAAAATTTATCTCTAGTTATGATTGGTATGTAAATAGACCAAAATCCGCCACTAAAAATAAATGAATGGTTGTATAATTAGTTGCTAATGTATGTAATTGGTATAAGTAAAGGTAAATAAAGCTAGATATGACACAAAAACCTAGGTATGTATTAGAAATTTGAGGCCTAAACCAAGATTCATCCATGAATTGCTAAGAGAATTAAGTCATGATAACCTTATTCTAGGGCTTGATCCTCTCATCAAACCACAAGTGCTATTACAATCGATTCTTTGTATGATGTTTTCCTCTTTGTCCCAATCTTATGATGCAAAATTTCTACCAATGGAAAGGAGAACCAATCTGAAAATGAAAGTTACTTACAAGCCATTCTCTGTTTTGATAGAAGTTTCTTCTAATAGAGGACTAATACAAGTCTCTTAAACAAAGGAAGTGTTTAATTGGCACATCTATAATGTTACAACTTAGAATTAAATCTTGTAAAGGATAGATTTTTGTCTTGACAATTTGATAGGACAAGCTACTTAAGCCATTTCTTGAATTAATGGACTTTTTATGCAGATCTAACAACTATTTCATCAATTACATCAATAGATTACACAATTAGATGTAGAATTAAGAAGATTTATTGTAGAAGGATACAGAAGCCTAACATTCTTTGAAAAAGAGCAAGAAATGAGAAGATTAAAACCACAACTTAGATAAATTAAAAGAGACTTAGGAAAGGCTACTCTATACACCTGTATGTGCATATATGACTTATCCATATTCCCTTTATCCTCTTAAGGTAGATTACCAAAAATGTTTTAAGATGACCTATGAAGTTCTCAAAATGGTGAAAGATTATCTTAAGCCTTTCCAACCTCTCTAACCTTTACCAAGAAAAGCACTTACTCCACTTAGAGTTCTGAGACCACTTTAAAGACACCAACAAACAAATATGAAATATAAATCATTCATGTCATAGACCAAACGTTTAAAACAACCAATGAAGCCATTAAAAATATGAATAGCTCCATTTTCTACAAAAGATCCGGTCACCACCATCAAACAACAAAGATAAACAACCTACTCATCCTAAAAATCTTAAAGACCAAGATGCTCAAAAATTTTAGCACCATAGCTCTTGTACATAGCTTGCCTCATTTGAAATTGGTCTAAAAGAAATAAGTTTTGATGAATCTGATTAAATTGCTTATCTATCAACTCTCTACATGGCCACTCTTAATCTTTTTAAAGTTGAAGCATCCAATATGAATCATGTTAATGAAAATAAATTTATTGAACATTATCTTTACATGAAAACTACCCTATATCAAGCTTAAGCTTAAACTCATCCCATTAATGGACTATGGTTTAAATTTGATGATGTACCTATAGAAAAATGGAGAAATAAGTTCTATGAGTTTGGAACATGGATTGATCTTCAGATGACAAAACCGAGAATAACTCTTCATATTATGCTTATAGAATGATAGGAACTCTCGAGAACGGTTTCAAAGTCCAGAAGAATATAGACAAATCCAAGCCACTTAATTTCTAAGAGCTCATGGAATTCTTAAAATGATTCATAAAAAGTTTATTAGTAACTTTCACTTAATTGATAAATAGAAAAGGCATGAGTATTTATAGATAAAATGCTGCTCTCTCAACAAAAAAGGATTTTGATTCCCATTATTAAAAAATGGCAAAAAAGATATTATATGTTGAATGGATTCAATTATTTTAATATTAAACATGCCTTTATAGCTTCACTTCTTGAGGAACTTCAACCATAACTTTTAAGAGCCATTCAAACACTCAAAAGAGATATGTTAGAAATCTCATTGGATAAAATGTACAAGCTTGCCTTTGTTACTCTTGAGAAGCTATGCAAATAGCACAAAATGTTTAACTCCACCATGAAAGGAAAAGTAGCTCTTTAGTGAGTTTACGAGAATTCATGCCTCTAAATCAAATGTAATGATAAAACCAATTGTTCTTGCCTTATCAAGAAGAAATCATTTCTACAAAACCTACTTCAAATACCCTAAGAAATTCAAGCAAAGGCACATAAGGCTTGTGAGATTTTTTAGAAAATGGACCACTTGATATAGACAGAAAGACAAATGTTATATTTATGGAAAAATGGATGTTTTGCAAAGAAATGTCATAATAGGCCCAAAACAAATGTTAAGCTTCTTTAGCAACTTTAGGCTAGTGTTCCACTTCAACAAGATAAAGAAATTGAAAGACTTTTTTCAAAACAAAAGGGTGTTAATGATAATACATCTTCACTTTACTTGCCTTAAAAACTTTAGACTTAGACCTTAGATTCAAATGTTTCCAGTATCTCAAAAGACTCCATAGCATCTCTTCAATATAGCTATTCAATCTAACCTTGTAGCTAGATAAATAAGATAAAACTACCTCTGTTCTACATAGAAATGTAAGTTCTTAAAACTAAATATCATAAGCTAATTTTGGTCATTGCATATATGGACATCGAAGCTTCGAAAAGCTTGATGAACCCTAATGTTCTTCCCCCCAAAGCTTGGAAGAAACATTCAAAATATTTTAGTGCAGCAAATGGAAAAATCATTAAAGTCAATCTCATTGCCAAAATGAAAATTTGTATAAATTTTTTTTTCCAAACTGCATTATTTGGACACAAGTTCATAAAAGCATCCCTCATGGTAAAAATATTCTTATAGGAATGGGTATTCATTATCAAGCAAACTAATTACAGACCCTTCTCAAAGGAATCAGATTCAAACAATCTTTTAAGGCTTAAACAGGCATTCTAAAACTATTTAAGCTTCAACAAGTTCCTCAACGTTATGAAAAGATTAGGGACTAGCATATGAAGCTCTATCTTGAAAGTTATGGTCACTTTAGACATCCTTCTCCACTTTGGAAAAATGAAGATTTGTATATTCAGCTTTCTTTCAAAAGAAATGAAGATATAAATTTGACAAAACATTACATCTTGAAATGACTCCTTAAGACCTCATGCTTGCTAGAGAAGATTGTGCTTTTTTATTAAAACAAGGTCTCATAAAGCTAGCCAAATTATATTGGACTTGTGAAGTTTTTTATATTGAAAAGATATTAAAATTAAAAAAAAAGGAAAGAAAAGATTAGTCATTGATTATAAACCTCTCAATACATTTCTTCAAGATGACAAATTTTCTCTTCCAAAGATTAGTTCACAAACATCTCTGCTCAAAGAAGCCAGAGCTTTTTCAAAATTTGATCTTAAAACTAGATTTTAGCAATTGGGTATTGATCCTTCATAAAAATATAAAACAACATTTTCCATTTCTAATGCTTAGTACCAGTGGACTATCATGCTATTAGTCTTAAATTTGCACCATTTCTCTTCCAAAAAGCAATAATAAAGATTTATGAGCCTATTCTCCATAATACTCTTATCTATATTAATGACATTCTTCTTCTCTTTAAGAATGAAGAAGATCATAAAAGGCTCATTCAATAATTTTTGGATATTATTAAACAGTATATGATCATGCTCTTAGCTTGAAAGAACCAATGGGACTAAATCTAACTTGATTCCTTGTCATGCTGATAACTAATGGATATTATTATTCAGGCCCACATACTACCTAAGAACTTTTTCAAGTTTCTACATGAGAACCTTATATATAAGCAGATACAATAGTTTATCAGAAAAACTTTATCCCGCATGCTTCAAATCATGCTAGCTAGCTATCTAAGCTCTTGAAAAAGAAATACTTTCCACCTTAGGGATCTAAGCAAACAACAAAACACCTTAGGTGGATAACACAAAATCCTTTATTTTTAAAGATTCTTGACAAAAGGAAAATGATACTTCATATTAATACGAGTGATGACTATTAGGAAGCTATTCTCATCAAGGAAGATGAAAGGAGACATGATTGCTATGGGCATGTAAGTGGACAACTCAAGGACTTTGAAAAGCATTATCATGCCATTTACAAAGAGATTCTAACTGTTAAAAAAGGAATTAGAAAGTTCAATATCTATTTTAGCCCTTACGATTTTGTAGTTTAGATAGATAACTCATCTTTTCCTAGGGTATTAAAGTCTAAAAGAAAAGTCCTACCAAATGAACTATTACTTTTTTTGGGGGGGGGGGGGGGAGGGTGTACAATAAGAATATAGAAGATTTACAATAACAAGGCAACTTTTCGAGTTTAAACTTGATACTTTGATGGCAAAGTTCATAAAACTTTTATGAATATTCTAATTATGATTAAGAGAACTCTTACTTTGGTATACCAAGACAACTGGCCTTTCCTGTAGGCCTTCTGAGTCTTTAGGCCTTAGATTTCAAAAACCTACCTAAAGTTTTGCTCTATATTTATCATCCTTATCATCATCGCAATTTGTTTTCTTTGGATGAGAATAGAATCCAATTATCTAGGTAGTGACCATGGAAGACTCTCCATTTATAATTCTATAAATAAGACCTATGTCATTTGTGAAAGAGGGGGGAATAATAAATTATATAAACAAATGCATTTGATTTAAAAAATAAAAGGTTAAAGTGCACTTTGGGTTTCTAAAATTCACATGATCTTTTTCTTACTTTTATTTCTAAAACATTAATCTTTGAAATTGTCCATTTGATGTAAGTAATTTTTTAAGGGGTCTTTTGGTTGCTCAGTGGAAAGTGAGGGGTGTAACACCTTAACCTCCAGCTCATACCCAAGATGCCCTCTTACTCATATGCACGTGCGGAACTCACAAGGGAGATAATTTACTCTACCTTATGCTTCTTTCTCTATGGCACTATGTGTGGGTAGAGATCCACTTAGAAGTAATATGGACAGGTTGAGCTCTCTCTATGCTTCCCCATGCTCAATTACACTATTGAGACTTATTTCAATCCCCACAACATGCTTTAAACTCATGGAAAGCAAAAAGGGATTGGAGACATTCATTTTCGTTCTTGGCAGATTTTGCTTCATTTCTGGGCTAAGTTTGAAAATCCATAACTAATTGTAGAAAAATTGTATCTACATGATCTCAGTCATTATAGAAATCTTGAGACGTCTACTTCATGCTAAAAATACTTAGAAGTCTCAATATCTCACATACTCTGTGTTTGACATCAAAATCGTTCACTGGTCAGAGGGGGCTTCTTTGCTGTCACAGTTTACTGATATGGACTTTGAAAATGTCTAACTAATTCCAAAAAAATCCAATGCTCATAAACTATATCTCTATGGAAATATGTGGATGTTAGATAGATGAGAAAAATATCTCTAGATCAGTTCACCAAGCCAATTTCCCGGAAATCGATGAAACAGTACTTCGGGTCTGGTTGGGTGTCTGATTCTGGGCAGGAACTTCGAAATTGCATAACTTCCTCTCTAGACCTCTAAATGAGGTGATTCCAGTTCCTACAAGTCATGTGACCATCTAGTTTCTGTATATAAAATTTTGTAGCCATCGGACTACGTTTGTCCCTCGGATGACACGTTTCTCAAACTGACCAAATGAACAGTGATTTCTGAAATTCGATTTTCTGATGTCAACTTTGAAAAATCATAGAAAATGCTATAGACCTCTAAATGACATGAACTCTAGCTTCCCAGAAAGCTCTAAACATAATCTAGCTACATGTCAAATATCATAACAAGGAGAGGTCATATGGCTAATCTATGACATCATGTGCAAGAAGGCCCTTTCTTGGCCAAAAGTGGGGTTCATAGGGTCCAATCTTGGCTTTTCTACTTCTATGACTCTTTGAGCACATGAGAAAGCATCTATAGGAGCTATCAATCATGCCTCAAGTGTCTAATAACTTAGATTGGGGAAACTCACTATCTCATGCCTACTTTATGCACCCATATAGTCTATACTACTTTGAGTATTGCATATCAAAATTGTCTCTTCATTCATCATAAACTTCATTCTCATACATTCATCATTCATACATACATTATCTTACAAATACTCTTAAGAACTACATCATATACATCAGTACTTTACATATACAACTCTCATGTACAACACATTACAAGAAGCCTTTACACTCTCCTTTAGCTTCCCCTAGCTTCATGCTTGGTGGTGGTTCCTATCTCTAATCTCACTTGGTCCACCTGGCATGGTTGGATGGTGGAAAGGGAGGGTGAGATTCGGAGAATCTCAGTAGTTCAACTCTCATTCAATCATACATATATCGTATGCAACAAGTCTCATTATGCATGTATGGCGTGTTAGCATATAAAACCATGATGAAAACATTTAAAACACATGAATTGGCCATGCATAAAGGAAAACAGTCTCAACATGTGAGTAGGCCATACATAACATCTAGGAGCTTGCTAAGTACATGGATTAGCCTCACCCACTCCCTTGTGGCTTTTGGATTTGCCTTACCCACTCTTTAGAGGTCCTTAGACTCAACCCTTACTCTTTGGGAGTCAACCTCACTTTTGGGAGACCTTTTACTCTTGTCTCAACCACTTAGGGGCTTGGCTCATCCTCACCTTGGCTATAGGGTTATTGACTATCCATTTCCTCAAGCAAACCAAAATAATTATATAAATCATCATTTCAATTCATAACACATCATCATGCTAACACACTTCTTATAGCTCATATCATTCATACACACAAGCAAGACAATGTAACACACAATTATGCATGAGAGAAAAGTGGAGAGAACTACCTTTTTAGCTATTAACAACCTTCTCTTTCAACTTGTCTCCTCCCTTGTGGGTTTCACAACCACTTCTAGATGGGGGAACTTCTCTTGAGCCTAACCACACAAAAGCATGGAATTAATACCTTAATATTTGATTCTTAAGCTAGGGATCTCTTTCTAGCAACCCTACTAAGCATGTCAAGCTAGGGTTCTTTCTCTCACTAGAATTCATTAACTATTCTTTCTCTTCTCTCAAGCTCTCAACTCTTAAGAAGAGAAAGCAAGGAAGAGAAGGCTACATGACTTCTAACCTCCCTTAAGGGTAGTTTTCCACTCTCCCTCCTCTGAACCAAGCTCAAAACATAGCTACTTTAACTATTAAAACCGTGGGAAGAGAGGATAAGGGGAGAAGAGTAACATACTAAGAGAAAAGCCATGGAATTCCTTACCTTTCTTGTTCTTCCTTCCTCTCCTAAGCTTCTCTCTCTCTCCTCCGCCCTTTTCTCTCTCTTAAAGTGAGCTTAAGTCCGTTACAGAGTGAAAGAATGAGTTGGGATGGTTTAAAAAGTCAAATTCTCTATTTTCACGCTTTTCCGGACTAACCCTCGCTATAGCGAGCCATAACCCTCGCTACGGCGAGCTCGAATAAGTCCCAGATCTCTGCCTTCGCTATGGCGTTCGCTACGGCGAGCAACTCCCTGGATTTTGTATGGGGGTGCCCGAACTCGCTATAGCTAGAAGCTTTCTTGCTATAGCTAGAAGGCAGTCTCGCTATAGCTAGACCATTTCTCGCTATAGCGAACAGGTACATTCGCTATAGCTAGGCTGTAGCTAGCAGACTTAGAAAATTTTCAGCTTCCAAAAATTTTCAATTTTTCTTTTCTTTTCCTTTTCTTTTCTCATTTCTTTTCTATTTTCTTTTTCTTTTCTTTTTCTTGGCTGTTACAAGGGGTAAAGAAAGATAATCTTTTTTGTAATATTTATTATCTTTAATTAGTAGTATTTATTTTTTATTATTTTTTTAAATATAAAAGTACGCAAAAAATTTGTCATACATTTTATTCTCTATAAACATTTTCTTTATATATAAAATCATCTATAAATTTACATATTTGTGCACCTTTAAGTTCATGGCTAGTGTACTTTACACTATGTTTTCCTTATGTGTCTAATTGGTATTGAGGGTACAAAGAGGTTACTTGGACCAATACATATCTTTGTCTTATAACTTGCTACAAAACTATTATCTATATATATTTATAAAGGAGTTTGACCAGAAACAGTTAATACAGCCGATCTGGAATGACTCCTCTAGTATTAATTTTTCATTGGAAGGAAATATATATTAAAAACATAATAAAATCGAAATAAAGTTTTCGATTTTGAACCCCATTTTGAGGTTTCTTGCATCAGTTACTAACTTCTGCATCAGTGAAGCTTGCTTCTGCCACTTACCAAATCCTGCTCTAACAACTATGATTCACACTCACCCAAATTAATGCTGTCCTCAGATATGACCCAAGAAAAAAAAAAGATTATGCTGCTCAATATTCTTTTGATTCGTGCAACCACATCTGACCAATAACTCAACTAATCTTCATGAAGAACCCTTCTGAGTTTGAATTCAAATTTACTTTTTTTAAAATCATGTTGGGTTTCAAATGGTGGAATAATGGGAGAGTAATTTCGACAGCAAGCTTCAACTTCTCCGATGAGAACAAGCGTAGCAAGTTAGCAACAATGGGGATGAGGCCTTCTTCGTCTCCGGCGTCTCCGTTGTCATCTAATGCCTCAGTTCGGAAGACGATAGTGAGTTTTTGCTGTTTTTCATTTTTCCCGTTGTTTCGCAATTTCCTGGTCTTGGGATTGCTATACTAACCAGTTCTTATTCTGCGATAGGAGCACGGTGGACCAAAGCTTCGACCTCTAAAGTCTTCATCCAAATCTTCTTCAACTCAGGATGAGATCAAAATAGAGATCACCAACGATGAAGTGATAGGCATTATCACGTTGGAAGATGTATTTGAAGAACTTGTGTAGGTAACTCATAGTCCTTTCACATTTCTTTTCTTTCATACCCTCCTGCAGTCATCCTTTTTTTCCCTCGCAAGACTGATTATAATCCCTTCAATAATGCACTAGGAGATTTTAGATGAAACAGATGAATACGTTGATGTATATAAGAGGTAATAGAGAGCTCAAACTTTATAAATTTTATTTTCTAAGATACGAGTGGTTGCTACAGCTGCTGCTGTACATCTATCCGTAGGTTGACTGTCCAGAAGAGAGCCGTAAGTGATTGCTTTTTTAACATTTTTTATGGTTTCAATGCGTGTTGCTTCTCTATCATAGTTGCTGAGCTTATTAAAGATGATCGTAGGAAGTTTATCTTCTGAACTGATTTGCTTACTTGCTATATGTTGTATTATTATTATTAAACTGTATAATGACAGTATGTTCATATATAATGTTAGTTATATAAAGTGTTGTTGCTGGCGAGGCCCGACTGATAACTTAATTCTTATAAGTTCTGATACAAATTATGCGGCTAAACATAAAGATTGTAATAACTGATTGGAGGCAAATCCACAACTGGAAAGAATGAACTGGGCATCAAGGACAGGCCCAAGAAAGTTGCTGGCAGCTACTTTGGGGGTAAAAAGACCTTATATAATGATAGTGATGATGAGGATTTTGCTAGTATTGGTTCTCAAGAAAAACAAAGGCATCGCTCAATTAAGGAAGAAAAGACTGATGAATCCAGGGTGAAGCTGAAAAAGCTGTGCAGACAGATTTGACGCAGGGTGAGAGCTATTTCTGGTGTTTGAAATTTTTTTCAATAAGAAAACTACTTTCATCACTGATTAGGGGATTAATTCCTGGTGCCCAGAGGATCAGTGAAATTGAAACAGCTCAATTCTTATTGACGAACATTCATCTTCCGTTTTTTTGATGTCTCTTCAAAGAGAAACTTTGTTGCTTGCATGAAGCGAAAGATATAGTAGTCTAACTGCATATCACTATTGAATAGTTCTCTCGCCTTTCATTTTGGGGGAAACGCAATTACTCTCCTTTCTTCTTCCTATTCTGATTTAAAAAATTTTAGATTAATGCATCTATTAGTAACCTTGGTTGCTCTAGCATGATAAAATTTGTGAAAGGGTATATTTGGAATTGTGAGCTGTGGTAAGTTCTTTAACATAATCTTTTCAAGATGTAATTATTTAACGCTGGAGGTATTATTGAACTTGACTATTACCTTTGTATCCCGGGCGTGGAGTCTGCTTTTAATGGAGCCCGCACATTTGTATGTAATTATACTTGGCTTAACTATGAAATGCGCATTCCTATTAAGGTAATATTATAGGCTATGTTGGATTGGAATGAAAGAGAGCGATTGGAGAAAGACCATGTGTTACATTCTGTAGATTTTTTGAGCAGCTCATGATTGGTTGACTTGATCCATTAATTAAAAGGCCTAGATGAAAATTAGTTTAATTAATTAATTGTTATTTGAATTAATTAATTGATTATTTCTCTTTAAATTAATTTTACTTTTGAATTTTGAAAATCAAAATTCAAATTACTTGATAAGTAGGAGGATTAGATAAATTGATTGTGCAAGTGTGTGCAAATCCTTTTTCCCTCTTAAAAAAAAAAAGAAAAACAGATAGAAAGAAGAGACAAAACTCTCTTTGAAGAAAAAAATATATTGAGTCTTTCTCCTTAATCTCAAATTGGTGAATTCACTGTGAAAATTTTTTTTTGAATTAAGGTCCAAATTTGTGACTAGATCAACCGGGTAGTGTAATCAATCGAAAGAATTTTGTGCTACAAGTAAGTTTTCTATCTAAAATTCTTGAAATTCTATCAATGGTATCAGAGCCTAGTTAAAGGCTTGATTGATTATTTCCCATGGTAAATATGTGTTACTTGATCTATCTGTGAAATGTTCGATGCTCTATTTACATGATATGTTGCAATTTTATTTTTTTGGGACTAAAAAGGCTGTTGATGATGGATATGTTTATAGAAAATTTTAGGGCTTATTTTGGCCTAAGTGTTGGCCATATATAAGTAAGCTTATGGTATAAATATGGCAAAAAATTGTGATTCCATTAGTGATTAATTTAAACTCAAAGTTGAGTTTTAAACATAGTTAGACAACCACCTTTTGACACCAGTGATTCTTCACACATTGCACATTAGGATGCAAGCCTTATGACTAGAAAGCTTGTTCAGGAAGCTTTCAAAGGACATTAAAAACACGTTCATTAGATTTAAGATAAGTGAGATATGAGCATTTCAAGGTAAAGGTTCAAATATGGATTTTTTTTAAAAGATCACCAAACAGACATCTTTCAAGGGTTTTTTCTCTCTCCATAGATTGTATCTCCATGCACACCAAGTATCATTGGAAAATTTTTTTTGCAAGCTTTCCAATAATATAAAATTTGTTTAATTTAGATATGAATGGAGAGAAATATGATGATTTAGAGTAACCTATTAGTAGTGGCAATCCTATAATTATAAAGAAAAGTTGAAGATTTTCAAAGATTAAAGATAACCTTTAAAGGCCAAACACAAGGGTGACACATAGAGGCCACCCATACCTATTTTTGGGCTGAACATCATACCAACAAAAAGAGGAAAGACAAAAGAAGCCAACTGAGTTATCATCATCACTTAAAGAGGCCCCACCCCAGGCATGTGCCACCTTCATCTTTTATTTTTTGATTTTTTTTAACCAAAAAGAGAGATTAAGTGTCATACCATCAAAGATTATGCATATAGCTCATGCAAAACTCATCTTTTGATAGTAATTAATCATATTTATGTTTTTAGCAGTGGCATTTTCTGTTATTGAAAGCCTCAATTGTAACATCTGATTTTTTAATCGAATTAGGATTAGTATATTAATAAAAGATGACCTTAAAGCAAATTGAATTGATGTCAAATAAAATTAAAATATTAATTAGGACATCAAGAAACGAGATTATGAAATCACTTATAAAAAAGAAAACAGAGTTAAAATGGCTAAAGAGTAAAATGGTATATTAGTAGCATAATCTTAAATTTGAGCAAAATTTTAGAAATTCAAGGAAAAGAATTTTAAAAGTCAAAATTAAATTCACTAAGATTTTTAAGACCATAGGGATAGTTAGAATCAATAAAAACCCTTCTGGTATACTAAAAGAGTTAGATAGTGTCGTGACTTTAATTAGAGCTATTTTTCAATATTGTAAGCTATTTAAACCCAAAAAAAATAATATTTTTATGTGAAAGATTACCCAAAATTATGTACGAAGCAGTTAGATCTTGAAAGACCTAAAACATAAGTCCAAATAGAATGATTTTGCAAGTAGAGGCAAAATAGTCATTTTAAAAAATTTATAAATGAGGCTTCTTATGAAAGCCACATTTTTCCATCTTCTCTAAGCTTCTCTTTTCAAATTTTAAAAGCTTTAATGGCATCATGCTTGAGGGAGGAGAGAGGAGGATTTCAAATTTCAATTTAGGTAAGTAAACGGTCCTATTTTATCTCCCATTAGTTAAAAATGTTATTCTACTTTCAACTTTCTAATGGTGGTTTTCTTTTCATGAAAACTTGAAATTCATATTTGACCTCAAGCAAAAAGAAGGTCCTTTCAAGAAATTATTTGGTGGAAATCAGTCTACATGAAAAGTATTCCATATTGAAGTAAGTTTCTAACTAAAATACTTACAAAATCTTAGTGATTCTTAGCCTTAATTGTTTGGCTATAGGAGAGAAAGTGAGGAAGAATGTTTTTCTTTAGGTGTTCTCGATGAATTCAGGGGTTTCAACATATAAGAAATTCATATCTATCATTGCTTTCCTTTAAATTATGAAAGAAACCAAGATAATTCATGTTAAATTTGATTTTTGGCCAAGGCAAGATAAATGGGAAACTAGTTATTTTCAGTTCCTAATTAGTATATTTAGATGTTTTATGATGCAAGGAATAAGAATCTTAACCTAGAATTAAATGAATCCTTGAAATCTCCAAGTTATGGTTTATATGGTACATATTTAGCCATGATGAATTTAAGGTTCTAAGAAGTTGTTCAATTGATTCTAGTGATATAGATAGTCTTAAAATGATGTAAGAACAATAATGAAAGCATTAGTTATAATTTAGAATTTATATTTTGAAAGTTAAATTTTTAAGGTTCAAGAAAGGGCATTTTGAGATTAAATGGTAATAGGTTGGTTTAAACAAGTTTATAATAGGTCTAATAAATTCTAATGAGTTCATTTAGATTATATATGATAAGAATTTGAAGTTTAGAAGTTAAATTTTAGAAATTACCCATTGAGACTTAAGGTTACATAATGGGTTCTAATATATCAAAAGTGAAAAATACTAAATAAATAGTGCCAATAATTATATGAATAGTAAATATAGAATTTGTGACTTAAATTATAAATCCTATAATTAGAATCCATTCTTCATAAAATCCTTAACCTAAAACCTAAGTGAAAGACTAATTATAGGAAGTTAAAAGCCAAAAGGAATTTCATATGGTTAGCCCTTTGAATATGGTAAAAGGTAAGCATTTAAGATGATATATTGGCACTTAATAGGCTTACATCTTAGAAATGTGGAAAAGAGACTCCTAAGTATACTTTTAATGGCCTAAAGCATAGTTAAAAGTAAAAAAAGTTAAAAAGAAGTAGTTATGAGTTTTATACATTGATGTTATGTTCATGTGATATTGTTAGGACAAGCTAGTGAGACCCTATTCTATTGTAGGTGTAAAGCTAAAAAAGGAAAAAAAGCAAAGTAAGAAAAAGAACAGGAAGGTTAAAAGCTTTATTGGCTTCCTTTTGTAACACCATATTTATCTTCCTTGCTTTGTTCCATTTTTACGTCTTATTCTATGCATTTCATAATGAAGCAAGAAAGGTAGCATGAAAACAATGAATGTACATACACTTTGTCATAGATAAAATTCTTCCTTCAAAGTTCCGTGGGCTATATGGACTCATGTATCATATTATCATATTTAATTATACAAATACAACTCATTTCCATCACCAAAAGTGGCCTAGAACTCGTGTAAGGTAAAAGAATACATGAAATTCATCATACTTACCTCGGCCTGAATTTTCCCATTTTGGTCACTAATTTTGAAAAATTATAACTAATTCTAGACAAATTAAAATCCTGCATTCTTTACCGTTACAAAAAGCTATAGATGTCTAATTTATTCTAAAAATATTTCTAGGCCATAAAACATAACACAAAAGATGTTTGATATTCAAAAATGTGCAGAGGTCAGACTAACTACTAGTACTAATATAGGTTTTTGCTACAAAATTTAAAAATATCCAATTAATTTCACAAAAATATAATCCATGCAAATGATACTAATTTGGAAAGCTATGGATGTTAGTTAGAGGGAAAAAATAACTTCAGACCAATTTAGGCATATTCAAGACTCGAAAACTAATCAAACAATAACTTAGGTCTGTCTAGATACCTGATACTGGACAGAAATTACAAAAATTTATATCTCCCTCTTAGATATCCAAATGAGGTGTTTCTAGTTGGCATAAGTCACTAGTTTCTCTCTATAAAGTTTCATGGAAATTGGACATCATTTGCCCTTTAGCTGATAGAATTTAATTTTAAACCTGAGTGAATAGTGCATTGAACCAATTTCAGAAAAAATTTTCAACTTTGAAAATTCATCAAATATTCCATAGACCTCCAAAAATCCTGCACTTCAGCTTCCCAAAAAGCTCTAAATGCATGCCAAATCCCAGACTAAGAAGAACTCATTTGGACAAAAAGTAATATAGCTTTCCAATATGGTCAATTTTACTCCATATTAGATACCAATTGTGCCCAAATAACTTTTTTTGGTATTTGGCACCTCTTGGATAAGTTTAAAAGCATGAATATGACTTATATAAACTACCCAAGTATTCCCAAATCTCATGCATCTCAATTTAGCCATTCCACTTTCATTTATACACTAATGCATTAAGCTTTCAAGAAGCTAAATTTACCATTACATGCTCAATTTATATTCTAGTATTCGATAACATAATCTCTCATTTATACATCACATATTAACATAATTACACATATTTAAGAGGTCATAGGTCATATACAATAATATGTTACAACATTTGCCACTTAAATGGCTTTAAAGAAGCACAATCTCTACACTTTAATGTCATGCTCTCATCTCTCAAGTGGTTGGCTCCCATTTTCTTATTCTCTTAGTCCATTTAGCATGTTAAAACATCGAAAAGGAGGGAATGAGATTAAAAGAATTCCAATAGCTCATCTTCCATTTAATCACACATAAAGTATGCAATAAAAGTCTTAAAAATGCATGCATAGGCATATTAACATATGTGAACATTCATAAAATATTTTGGCATTTGAACACATCATGTTTAGCATACATAGACTTGTCAAGTGAGTGGATTAGCCCCACTCATTCACATATGGATTTTAGGCTTGCCTCACCTATTCTTTAAAAGGTTTTTAGACTCAACCTTACTCGTAGGAGTCAACCTCACTTTTGGGAGACTCTTTATGTTGTTTCAACTAATTTTAAGGGTTTTTAGCTCATCCTCACCATGGCTAAGGGTTCTTAGCTTCACTACACTTAAGCAAACCTAAGCACACATAATAAAACGTCATATGAAAGCATAATGTAACATCATGGCACCATGGAATAAAATCTCATGCTAAAATACTTTTCATAGCTCAGAACACATACACACACATTCAAAGACAATGTAAGCACACATTCATGCATGAAAGAAGGTGGAGAGAGCTACCTTACTTGCATTTGCACACTTTTTCCCTAAGCCTTGAGTCATCTCCCTTGACCTCACACACCCAAGAAAGTGGAGATCATTTCTCTTAGTCTAGACACATCATATGGAAGCTAATTATACCCTTGAATTACATTCTAAGGCCACACATTCACTAGAAAAGTTAGGTGACTTATAAGGCTCTTTTATGGTTCCATAATGCACTTAGTGAAGCAACCTTAAGAAAAAATCATCTTGGCTCCATTCTATCTATTCAATTATGATTTTTGACTCCATTTAAATTCCTTGGAGTCATCACACAATTAAATCAAGGAGCCTAGCTAGGTGTTACTTCTTTAAGGCATAATGTGGAACATATAAGGCCATCTCACTTTCTATAGTTTCTAAAAAATTTTCAAGGCTTTCTCTTATACTCTCCCATCATACATGACTAAAAAATAAGCTCAGAACAAATTAAAACTACCCCTAGGTGCCATTTCTACTCTAGGCTGAAGTATATACTCTTCTTAGCATCCTTGTAGTTTCTTTGCTTCCTTTGATGGGAAAATCATGTAGGAAGCTCTTTTGGTGTCTTAGGAACTCATATGAACACTTAAAGATCATAAAATATGGCTAAGGTTCATGGTAGAGTTCGAGGTGCAATCAAAACCCTAAATTCCATAACTTGCGATCTAAAGCTCCCTTTTAAATTTTAGTTATATATCCTTAATCCTCACATTCCATAACCTTTGGTTTCATCAACAACATATAAAGAAAAACTCTCCTCCTTACTTTCTCTCTTTAGGCTAAAACTTAAATGGCTTGGACACACAAGATTTTTCCAATGTTTCAAGTGAATTCTTACTTTAAAACAGAGCTCTCTTCACGTAGATTATTTTTCATCGATTGATTTCTTGAAAAGAGTTCTTTTTTGGCTTGCGTTAGATTTGAATCTTCAAGTTTTCAAGAAAAGAAAACCACCATTAAAGAGCTCTTAAAGAGAGGAATAACTTTCCTAACTAGCGTAGGATAAAATGGGGCCATTTACTTACCTAAACAAAAGCTTAAACTTCTTCTCTCTCTCTCCCTTCTTAGTGTCACGCCATTGCTGCCCATTTTTTTGCAAATGGAAGCTTAGAGAAGGTGATAAGGTGTAATCTTACTTAAGAAGCCTCTTTTACAATTTTTCAAAATGACCATTTTGCCTCTATGTGCCTGTTTGCTCTGTTTAGGTTCATTTTAGCTTTTTTTTTAGAACTGTCTTTTCCATCATAAAATTTAAGTCCTCTAATTCATAAAATGCCTTTGGTTTCATCCAAATTGGATTTAAAACCTTTTATAAATGAATTGGTCAAAGTTTGTGTCAACTAACGTTGGAAAACACCAGAGGGGCTTTAGCTATCCCAGGGCTTCCGATGGTTTTTAGGGCCTCTGAAAACCTTGGAAAACTCAATACTTTCATTTAAAAAGCCCTTCTATGAGAATTCCAACTTTTTCTCAAAATGACAAAAATATTCTTACGTTTCGTCAACCTTTCATTCAAATTCATTTCTTCATTTTAGCTCTATTTTTCTTTTGGTTTGAGCTTAGGATTCTCATTTTTAAAAATCTAGAATGCTTCCCAATATTTTTGGGACCTTAAATAAGCCATTCCACGGGACTTGCTTTTGTATCCTGTAAATTTTATTTGTTTACGGAGAAATTGTACATTACGTTTCTCATATTTTCTCTTATTTTTGGAGAATCGAATATTACATTTCTTCCCTTCTTAAATGAATTTTATCCTCGAAATTTGTGGAACACTTTCTCATACTCTTTTCATTTCTAGCTAACTACTCTTTTCTTTCCCTTTTTCTTGGTTTTATATGCTTTTCTCAACGATTACACTCTTTTGGGTTTTTTTTTTAGTCAGGGGATTTTCATTACTAGCTCCTAATGAAGGTTTTATTGTTATAAAGTACATGCTAGTTCTTCTCATAAGGGAAAGAAATTTCTGACTTTGGAGGCCTATCTTGGGAGAGCTTACTAATCATATCAAGTTAATCTTAACCTGTTCGAATGGGTTAACATTTCTTTTCAACGAACTCATTTACACATCTTGGGAGGTAATTCTTTTACTGTTAAATCTCCCGTATCATCTCCTAATGGCTTTCTCATAAGGTCTCATTATCTTTCTCTGATCGTTACAACCATTGGAGATTTCTATCTACTTACCGATTTAAAATATACTGTTTACTATCCATCTTTGCATTCTTTCTTACTAGCTTATCCTATGATTACAATTCACATTTTTTTCTATCATAGGCCTCACATCCCAATTACTTACTGGGATTACAACTCCTTTGAGGAGTTTCTACATTTAATGACCCCAGATTCTCTATTTACTACCACATCTGTATCGATAGGTTGAGACTTTTCCTCATTCTTTTTGCTCACTTATAGTGGCATTTTATAGTCCCTCATCTCAACACTAATAGGCTTAACATATATTCCTCATACTAATATCGAAGAGCTACTACCACTGATTACTATTGAATTATAGTAAGATGCTAGCTATTCTCATAATTTCGACCACTGGAGATATACTGTACTACTTACCTCATGTAAAAACTGCACCTAACCCTTTTCTGAATACATAGTCTAATGTAAGGATCTCTCTATCTCTTGGTTAGGGCCAATATCTGCTGGGTAGTAGTTTATCTGACTCTAGCTCTGGAAAGTTATTTCTTACTTTTCTTATCCCATACATTATGCTCATCTCTCAAGAGATTTAGTTAGTGGTCTAACTATTTGAGTAAAGCCTTCATATCTCTATGGCAACAGTTTACTAGGCTCAAGAGATCTTTAGTCTCTAAGATAAAAGTTAATTAAAGCTGTACTAGTCTCTGAGACTAACTGTTCTATAAAAACTATCTCGGGTTGTCATCTCACTAAAGAACTATCATACTATAACTGGGGACTCTTTGTAACTCTGTGGGATCTACTGTGACCACTGGGTCTACTGCGACAACTCCGAGCCCTGCTAGGCTCTACTACAACCCGTTGTGCTTTGCTAGGATCTACTACAAACCATCTCTAAGAGATGTTAAAGCCTAAGATTATTGTATCTGACAATAAAATATATGTTCACCAAGTCCGATAACCATCGCTCATACTAGGTGAAGCTAAACTCAAAAGCACATTATGCTTTTCATGCGAAGTGGGTTCTGTGTCATCTAATTCCTTAGGATCCCATCATATTGATGCTCAAGAGCATTTTAACTTTTGTTCATCACTCTTCATGGGATTTTCAGGTTCCCACTTCAGCCCTTTTTTTCTTTGGTTTTCTTTTCTTACTCTATTGACTTACTTACTTTACGTGCACTCATTCTAACTTTCCTTTCATATCCTATAGTTTCTAACTATGCTCACATTTTGCTTTTAAGTGCCTTGGCACTAAGGTATCCCACATACTGAGTATGGCTAACATCTCTGGCAAGAGAGAGGCTATATACTGGTCCTTTCTCATTTCATTTACATATACCATAAGGGACTCAGGCTATGCATACTAAACTCGTGTTATCTAAATCTAAACATTCCTTACTATTAACACGTTCCTTTCTATATTACTATTCTTTACCAGGGATTCCTTTTTGCATGTTTTTCTTATCATTATGATGTTACTGGAATTTCTTTATCTCTTTTTTCTGACTCATCTCGTTCTTTAACTAACCAGAATACCTTTTGATTATCGGGACACTTTAGTGATTAATGCCATTGTTTGTTATGCACTTAAGTCACATTACTACTAGGTTGGCCAGATCCGATGTCATGTAACCATTGTTGCAAGCAAACCATAACATTAAACACTAATACACGGGCACCTCATGACTGAGCTCAAAGCCACTATCGCCTGTATATTATGAGTTTCCCAAAAATCTAAAGTATTCCTCTCATAATTTTCTTTATCTGCCCTATTCTCGTAGGATGCTTGGGGAATACAGGACTTTTCCTCTACTTCATCCCGAGATCCTGACTGTTTTTACTTTGGACACTATTATGCTAGAAGGGCATCTATGTTAAGGACACGTGTGCTTTCTCAAGTATTCAAGCACATCAACTTGATATCTATTTTCAATTTATTGTGCTCTCGGTTTGAACACTGTTATATATATATATATGCATATTCTCTTTCTTTTTACCTTTCCTATCCTTTTACTTAGGTAAAAGGATGCTCTACTACTGGCTGTCTCTGTTGCCAGTTCAGGTTTCTTTACACTTAAGAGCACCTGCATTTTTCTTGGGTTCCTCTACTTGTTCACTCTTTATAACATTAAGGGAGTCTACTTTCTCTCATATTCTTACTTTGCTTTTAACTAGACTATCCCTCGGTAAGAAGAGTTCTATTTCATGAAATCCTGGGAATTACATTCTATGGCACTCTCAACTTACACTATTTCCCTGCATAATGCAAAGGCTCGCCTTCTTAGGTGGTCTCTAGCTCCCTTGTGCTTCTCTAAGGGTACTAAAGCATTAACTATTTATCTTAATTCATTTCTATGTTCAGATTAAAGCTAGGCTTTCTCTATGTTTAGCCTCTTTAGCCTCATCCCTAGGAACAAAGTATATTGATTTTAGGGTTTTACTAACCCAATCCAAGACACATGCTCTCAATGTCCGGATTTTATCTTATTGAAGACTTATGTGCCTTCACCCTAAATCATTCTCATATTAGGGGGCTCATCTAACTAGCTATCAGACCCCTATCTATTTACTTCTCCGGGCTTAGTTTACACACTTAGTCATTACTAAAGTGAGAGCATCTTTTCTATGGCTAGTCTTTCAGCTTTTCCTCGCTTCCCTTATCACTGTACTCTTATAATTCAAGAGGGTCTAACTAAGGGACTTTGCTAACCACTAATGAGTGATTTCTCTAACTTAAGATATCTTATCTTTCCTTTCTCGATCCAGAGAGAACTTTCACTAAGCTTCTTGTTAAATTAATTTCTCTTTTTATACATCTCACCTGGACAGTGCTACTAGTCACTTCCTATAGGCTTTAGCTTATACTTAGCATGGGTTGCTTATATTATAAGACCTGTAGCTTATAATAACTTAGTGTTTTCTAGACCATTCTTATTCTCTTCTGGGCCTCTGTCACTGGGCTAATCATATTCATCTTTAGATGTTACTTGTAAGGTAAACCCTTCTGAGGGCACTCACTATATTCCCCACCGCTGGTAGCCTTACCTTATGTAAATTTTAAGGCTATATTAACATTTTGTCATTTAATGTTTCACAAGGTGGCACCCTAGGTTGGAGTCAATGCCTTATAGGTAGGTCTCAACAACTTTATCATCCCTGTGTCTAACTTTCTCTAATGCTAAGCTCTTTCTCAGTCTCAACTACTATGCCTACTAATTTCTTATTAACTTTCTATGACTATTCATTACTTTTTTTCTCTATTTATACTAGAGGTTCTCACTCTCTGTGGGTCGACTGATCCCTTATCAGTTTATTTCTCAAGTTGACCTGAATATGACCAATAAGGTATTCATACTGTCATGGCTAATTAGCTTCGGGTTCACCCTAGTTTTCTAGTTTAGGTATTGGCCGTAGTGAGGAATTCTCTAGATTGCCTTGCTACTTTGTGAAATAATTGGCCATGGCTAAGTGGTTAATTGGCAGCCGTAACTGCCTCTGATTGGATTGTTTCTTCATGGATTGGAATTTCTTCTTTAGCTATAAAACAAGAGCATTATTGGCTCTATATCTAGCTCGTCATCAAGCTTGAGGGTTCTACCTCTTGCTTTGCTCATATATAATAGCTATCATCTCTGGGCTTTTAAGGCTCTAAAGAGTGTAACTTATAACTCAAACATTTGGCCTAAGGGAATTAGCCTTCTTGGGCTCTAAAAATTATTTAGAAATTTTAAGTGTCATGGCTTGGGTAACTCTCTTTCTCATTTTTTCCCTAAATTAGTCCTGTGCAATTACAATCCCAGTCCTAGTCTCATCTCATACCAGACTGTATCACTGCTGGTGTAACACCTTCATCTTTAGCTCTCTAGCATCATGCCTTACATGCTCATATACATACGGGAAGCATAAAAGGGAGATGATTTCCTTTAGGTTCATATTCTTTCTCTATGGTATCATGCATGGGTAGACATACACTTTAATGTCACATGGACCGGGTGAGTTCTTTCTATGCCATCCTTATATTTAATTGCACTATTAAGACTCATTTCAATCCCAAAAATAGGCTTTAAACCCATGGAAAGAAAAAGGGGATATGAGACATGCAATTTCGTTCTCGACAGATTTGGCCTCATTTCTGGGCAGAGTTTGGAAATTCATAACTAAATACAAAAAAATCGAAAACATGTTCTCCTGGTCACTATGGAAAGCTCAAGACGTGTACTTCATCCTAAAAATATGTAGAAGTCTTAAAATCTCATGTATAAAGCGTGTGACATCCGGAAACATCTACTGGTCAGAGGGGGTTCTGTTATTGTCACAGTTTACTGATATGGACTTCAAAAATATCTAACTAATTCCAAAAAAATCCAATGCTTGTAAAAGATATCACTATGGAAATATTTGGATGTTAGCTAGAGAGGAAAAATACTTCCAGATCAGTTCATTAAGCCAAACTCCCAGAAACCGATGAAACAGTACCTCGGGTCTGGTAAGATGACTGATTCTGGGCTGGAACTTCGAAATTTCATATCTTCCTCTCTAGACCTCCAAATGAGGTGCTTCCAGCTGCTACAAGTCACTGTGACTGTCTAGTTTTTGTATATAAAATTTAGTAATCATTGGATCACGTTTGCCCCTCGGATGACACAATTCTCTAACTGACCAAATGAACAGTATTTCTGGAAATCCGAATTTCTGATACCAACTTTGAAAAATCATAGAAAATTTTATAGACCTCCAAATGACTTGATCTTTGGCTTCCCCAAAATCTATAGACAAGATCTAGTCACATGCCAAATTTTAAGGTAAGGAGAGGTCATTTGGTCGGGTTTGGACATCATGTGCAAAAAGACCATTTTCATGTGCTAAATGAAGCTTCAAAGGTTCAATGTGGCCTCTTCTACCTCTAAGGCTCTATGAGCACATGGAAAAGCATTAATATATGTTATCAAACATGGCTCAAGTGTCTAACAACCCAGATTAGAGGAAGTCACTATCCCACACCCACTTATACACTCATGTGGCCAATGCTAAAATCGTGCTTTTCATAACAAAACTTGCTTCTTCATTCAAAATGGGTCACATTCTCATATATACATGATAAATACATTGATTCACAAGTATTTAGACTTGCTACATCATATACATCATTACATCATTAGAGTACATCCTCTAGCTTAAATACATGATAGTAACAAAACTCTTTACACTTTCTTCACCAATCTCCCTAGCTTCAAGCTTGGTGGCTCCCATCTCTTGCCTCACTTGGTCCACCTAGCATGTTTGGAAGGTGGAGAGGGGGAGTGAGATTCAAAGAATCTCAATAGCTCATCTCTCATTCAATCACACACACAAAGCATGCAAACAAGTCTCACAATGTATGCATGGAATGTTAGCATCTAAATTCATAAGGAAAGCATTTGCAACATTTGAATTGGCCATGCATAACAGAAAAAGCATTCTCAACATGTAAGTAGGCCATACATAACATATAAAAGCTTGCCAAGTAAATGGATTAGCCTCACCCACTCACTTGTGGATTTTGGACTTGCCTCACCCATTCTCTAAGAGGTTCTTAGACTCAACCCTTGCTCTTTGGGAGTCAACCTCACTTTTGGGAGACTCTTTACTTTGTCTCAACCAACTTGAGGGTTTTTGGCTCATCCTCACCATGGCTAAAGGGTCATTGGCTTTTTCATACTCAAGCAAACCAAAACAATCACATAAAACATCATTTAAATTCATAAGGTATCATCATGCTAACATACTTCTCATGACTCAAAACATACATACACACAAGTAAGATAATGTAAGCACACAATTATGCATGAGAGAAGGTGGAGAGAGCTACCTTTTTAGCTAATCACAACTTTTCCTTTCAACTTGTCTCCTCCCTTGTGGTTTTCACAATCAACTCTAGATGGGAGTGCTTCTCTTGAGCCTAGCCACACAAGAAGCATAGAATTATTTTCTGAATACTTATTCATAAGCTAGGGATTTCTTCTAGCAACCCTACTAGGCATGTAAGAGCTAGGGTTCTCTCTCTCACTAGAATCCTACTAACTCTCCCTCCTCTTTCAACTCTCAAACTCTTAAGAAGAGAAAGCAAGAAAGAGAGGGCTACATGACTTCTAACCTCCTTTAAGAGTGGTTTTCCACTCTCCCTCTTCTGAACCAAGCTCAAAACCTAACTACTTCCATAATCAAAACCATAGGAAGAGTTGGCAAGGAGAGAAGAACAATATTCTAAAGAGAGAAACCATGTAAATCCTACCTTTCTCTTGCTTTTCCTTCCTTCTCTAGGCTTCTCTCTCTCTCCTCTGCCCTTTTCTCTCTCTTAGAGTGAGCTTAAGTCGGTTACAGAGTGAAAGAAGGAGTTGGGACGCTTTAAAAAATCAAATTCTCTATTTTCACGCTTATCCGGACTAACCCTCCCTATAGCGAGCCATAACCCTCGCTACAGCGAGCTCGAATCAGTCCCAGAGCCCTGCCTTTGCTATAGCATTCGCTACGGCGAGCAATTCCCTAGATTTTGTATGGGGTGCCCGAACTCGCTATAGCTAGAAGCATTCTCGCTATAGTTAGAAGGCACTCTCGCTATAGCTAGACCATCTCTTGCTATAGCGAATAGGTACATTTGCTATAGCCGGGCTGTAGCTAGCAGACTTAGAAAATTTTCAGCTTCCAAAAATTTTCATCTTTTCTTTTCTCTTCTCTTTTTTTTTTCCTTTTCTTTTCTTTTCTTCTTCTTTCTTTTTCCTGGTTGTTACAGCTGGTATTTGCATTATGTGAGACATCTCGGAATAGTTTGAGTATGACTATCAGGGAGAATTAGACCTTATGTACTCTCTCTAGCAAGCCTCTTCATGACAACAAGATCATTTCTCATCTTTCATACTTAGGGCTTGCTACTGATCTCAGTGAGTTATCATATCTCATAGAGCTTTAGTCGTTGGATCACTTACCTATGCTTAAGCTATTCTAGAGGCCAATCATTCTCGATGTTCACTATTTACTTTAAGATCATTCTACAACTTACTTGTCATAAACATAGCCACTAACTATTTTCACACACCCAACATGTCTCATATAAGCCTTTACATAACTATACAAACCTTTACATAGCCTTCTTACTACATCCTCAAGCCAAATCCTACCTTAATGAGTTTGGAACTTTACTCTGATACCAATAAATGTAACACCGTATTTATCTAGCTTGCCTCATGCCATTTTTAGGTCTTATTCTATGCATTTCATAGTGAAACAAGAAAGGTAGCATGAGAACAATGAATGTACATGCACTTTGTCATAAATAAAATTCTTCCTTCAGAGTCCCATGGGCCATATGGACTCGTGTATCATATTCTCATATTTAATTACATAGATACAACTTATTTCAATGACCAAAAGTGGCCTAGAACTCATGCAAGGTAAAAGAATACATGAAATTCATCATAGTTGCCTCGGCTAGAATTTTTCCATTTCTATCACAAACTTTAGAAAATCATAACTAACTCTAGAAAAATCAAAATCATGCATTCTTTATTATTTTGGAAAGTTAGAAATGTCTAATTTATGCTACAAATATGTCTAGGCCATAAAACAAACAAAAAAGATGTTTAACATTAAAAAATGTGTAAAGGTCTGACTAGCAACTGGTATTGGTATAGGTTTTTGCTACAAACTTAAAAAATGTCTAATTAATTTTACAAAAATTCAATCCATGCAAATGATAGCAATATGGAAAGCTATAGATGTTAACTAGAGGGGGAAAATAACTTTAGACCAGTTTAGGCACATCTAAGAGCCGAAAACTAATAAATAGTAACTTAGGTATGTTTGGATGCCTAATACTGGATAGAAACTTCAAAAATTTATATCTCCCTCTTTAGACATCCAAATAAGGTGTTTCCAGTTGGTATAAGTCACTAGTTTCTTCCTATAAAGTTTCATGGTAATTGGACATCATTTGCCCCTTGAGTGATAGAATTTAATTTCAAACCTGAGTGAACAGTGCATTGAACCAATTTCAGAAAATTTTTCAACTTTGAAAATGCATCAAATATTCCATAGACCTCCAAAAATTTTGCAATTTAGCTTCCCAAAAAGCTCTCAACAAGATCTCAACAAGCTCTAAATGCATGCCAAATCCCAGACCAAGAAGAATTCATTTGGACAAAAAGTGATATAGCTTTTCAATATGGTTAATTTTGCTCTATATTAGATACCAATTGTGTCCAAATGACTTTCCTTGGTGTTTGGCATCTCTTAGGCAAGTTTAAAAGCATGAATATAACTTGTATGAACTGCTCAAGTGGTCTTAAATCTCATGTATCTCAATTTAGCCATTCCACTTCCATTTATACACTAATGCATCAAACTTTCAAGAAGCTAAATTTACCATTACATGCTCAATTTATATTCTAGTATTCAAATAACGTAATTTCTCATTTATATATCATATATTAACATAATTACACATGTTCAAAAGGTTATAGGTTATATACAATAATATGTTACAACATTTGCCACTTAAATGGCTTTGAAGAAGCAACATCTCTACACATTAATGTCATGCTCTCATCTCTCAAGTGGTTGACTCCCATTTTCTTGTTCTCTTAATCTACCTAACATGTTAAAACATTAGAGAGGAGGGAATGAGATTTAAAGAATCCTAATAGTTCATATCCTATTCAATCACATATAAAGTATGCAATACAAGTCTTAAAAATGTATGCATAGACATATTGACATATGTGAGTATTCATAAAACATTATGGCATTTGAACACATCATGTTTAGCATACATAGGCTTGCCAAGTATATAGATTAGCCTCACCCACTCACTTATGGATTTTGGACTTGCCTCACCCATTCTTTAAGAGGTTTTTAGACTCAACCTTACTCTTGGGAGTTAACCTTACTTTTGGGAGACTCTTTTCTTTGTATCAACCAATTCTAAGGGTTTTTGGCTCATCTTCACCATGGCTAAGGGTTATTGACTTCACTACACTTAAGTAAACCCAAGCACACATAATAAATGTCATATGAAAGCATAATGTAACATCATGGCACTATAAAATAAAAGCTCATGCTAAAATACTTTTCATAGCTCAAAACATACACACACATTCAAAGACAATATAAGCACACATTCATGCATGAAAGAAGGTAGAGAGAGCTACCTTACTTGCATTTGCATACTATTTTCCTAAGCCTTGAGTCCTCTCCCTTGACCTAGCACACCCAAGAAGGTAGAGATCATTTCTCTTGGTCTAGACACATCAAAGGTGGCTTGCTCTCATACTCTCCCATTATACATGACTCAAAAATAAGCTTAAAACAAATTAAACTACCTCTAGATGCCATTTCTACTATAGGCTGAAGCATATACTCTTCTTGGCATCCTTGGAGTTTCTTTGCTTCCTTTGATGGGAAAATCATGTAGGAAGCTCTCTTGGTGTCTTAGGAACTCATATGAACACTTAAAGATCATAAAATATGGCTAGGGTTCATGGTAGAGTTCAAGGTGCAATCAAAACCCTAAATTCCATAACTTGCGATCTAAAGCTCCCTTTTAAATTTTAGTTGTATACTCTTAATCCACACACTCCATAACCTTTGGTCCCATCAACAACATATAAAGAAAAACTCTTCTCCTCACTTTCTCTCTTTAGGCCGAAGCTTAAATGGCTTGGACACACAAGATTTTTCAAATGTTTCAAGTGAATTCTTACCTTAAAATAAAGCTCTCTTCGCGTAGATTATTTTTTGTCGATTGATTTCTTGAAAAGATTTCCTTTCTGGCTTGGGTTAGACCTGAATCTTCAAGTTTTCAAGAAAAGAAAACCATCATTTGAGAGCTCTTAAAGAGAGGAACAACTTTCCTAACTAGCGCAGGATAGAACGGGGTCGTTTACTTACCTAAATGGAAGCTTAAACTTCTCTCTCTCCCCTATTAATGTCACGCCATTGCTGCCTATTTTTTTGCAAATGGAAGCTTAGAGAAGGTGATAAGGTGTAATCTTACTTAAGAAGCCTTTTTTACAATTTTTCAAAATGACCATTTTATCCCTACGTATTTGTTTTTTTTGTTTTAGCTCATTTTAGCTCCTTTTTGAGAAATGTCTTTTCCATCATAAAATTCAGACCTCTAATTTACAAAATACCTTTGGTTTCATCTAAATTGGATTAAAAACCTTCTCAAACGAACTAGTTAAAGTTTAAGTTAACTGACATTAGAAAATATCTACCAGAAGGGCTTTACCTGTTCCAGGGCTTTCCATGGTTTTTAAGGCCTTTAAGAACCTTAGAGAACTCAAAAATTTCATTCAAAAATGTCTCCTATGAGAATTCCAGAATTTGCTCAAAATGACAAAAATGTCCTTACGTTTCGTCAACTTTTTGTTCAAATTCGTTTCTTCATTTTAGCTTCATTTTTCTTTCCATTTGATCCTGGGATTCTCATTTTTAGGAGTCTAAAATGCTTCTCAAATTTTTTGGGACCTTAACTAAGCCATTTCAGGGGATTTACTTTTGTATCTGGTAAGTTTTGTTTGTTTATAGAGAAATTGTATATTACGTTTCTCACATTTTTAGAGAACCGAATATTGCACCTTTCACCTATTCAAGGTAACTTCTTCTTCTTTATCTAGTTGCATGTAAACTTGTTTGAGTTTGATATGTATTATATTGTATTGGTTGTTTATCATAGTACATGCCATATTGCATTACATCGGTTATATGTTATGTTTTGTATATTATATTTAATGAGTTAAGGCTAAAAGATAAAGAAGGGCAATAGGAATGAATGTGATAATTTTTCCAAACTCAAGAGAAAAACCTAAGCTAAGTTGGGATTCATAGCCATGATAGAATATATTATAAACATGTAAAGCATTCATATTAATTTTCTATAATCATGTATACTTGCATTGTTCTTACTTAACTATCTCATGTATATTTTGGTGATTTGAATTTAGCTATTGAGATTTTCTCAAATCTCACCCCTATCTTTATTCTTCCCACTAACCAATGCCAGGTGGAGGTACTAATGCTAGCAAAGGAAAAGATACATAATGATGTTGGAATTAGCAAAACATTATGGATATTATATGTATATGATTTTGTTGTAACGTTACAATGAATATATATGTTATATTCTACTTCCTTAGTACTATATTATATGGACTAAGATGATGTTAATAGTGATGTAACTTCATTTTAAGTTGTTTAGGACTAGTTGACGATGTATGTCTAGATAGTGTTATTTGATATTATTATTATTTGTATTTTTCATGTCTGAGTTCTGAGGTGAAATATGACCACTTAAATAGTCTGAATAGCTGACTTTATAAGGAAAAATTTGTCATATTTTCCTCAAAATGTAATGTAAATTTTTAGTTTCTATTGGTTAAGGTAATTGATAATAAAGAATTACCAACATATTATCTACTAAAATGGAATGACATGGAATTATGGAAAAGATAAGTGATTGTATTTTGAAATTTTTAAATCAATAGTTTACCCTGCATGAGTAAATGGATTCGCTATTAAAAAATAATAGCTACAGCAGAACTAGATAGAGAAGGTGTTACATCAATAACATAATTCTTGCATGACAGATTTTTATCATTTCATTTCTCATATTCATGATAAACTAATTTGTTATGCTTAAGATATCACAAGAAGAAGCATGAATTTCATTAGTTTGGCCATATGCATATTTTGACTCTTAAAATATATAATAGGGAATAAACTTCAAAAGTTCATAATTTAAGCTATACAATTCTGATTAATGCAAATTAGGTGTCCTCACAAAGCTTGTAATGAGTGTTATCTATTTTAGAAATTTTAGGTCAAACTAAGTCCATTTGGTCCTTCAAAAACCCATAAATCCAAGACTGCACCAAATATACTTATTACATAATTCTACATACTTTAGCCAGCTTTAAAAATTCATAAAATATTCTAATTGCTTGCCAAATTTTAGCCCAATACTCCTTTATTTGTTTTGTCAATGGTAGATGGACATTTTATAACTTAAATGGACAAAATTTTGGTTCTAATTGGTACCAAATAAGCTTTAAAATATCATTTTTTTTCTCTTGGGCACATTTTAAATGACAAATGCAACATGCATGGCTGGTTCAACATGTCACAAATGCCACACAACTCAAAATGACCTTTCCACTTACAAAAATTCATATAAAATTCTAAGAACTCAAGGTACTAAATTCCATAATATTACATGTTACAACCTATAAATTGTCTCTATATCAAAATCTAGTACTTTTAAACTTGTTAATATACAAATAAATAATCATATATGTAAGAGTATGCCTTAAAATATAATCTATTATTAACGTAGCTCTTCTTAAGCTTCTTGTTTCTCATTTTTGCTTCTTTAAGAGCCATCCAACCATGGTTAGTAGGAATAGAGAAAAAGTGAAATTCAAAAAATTTTAATAGCTAATCCAACATTCAAACATACATATATGGTTCACTTAAGATCAAAGAGTGTAAAAATGGATATCATACAACCATATATAATTCATATTCATGCATTAAGGATCCCATGGTTTCAACAAAAGCAATGTCATACTCTTGAGACTTTTAGTCTAGCTTCACCTTATAATCAGGAACTTTTGGTTTAGCCTCATCCCCTTTAGGGAGTTTTGACTTAGCTTCACTTATAATTTGGGACTTTTGGCTTTACTTTACCCATTTTAAGGAACTTTTGATATAACTTCATCCATTAAGAGCTAAACCAATTCCAAATGCAATTAAATATCATGCAATTGCATATGACTATCAAGCAATCAATAATACACAATTTGCAAACAATACATAAAAAGCGATCCAAGATACTCAAGAAAACCAAGCATACATACACAAGAATAAAGAAAAAACTCTCTTGACATAATGTTTCAATTAGTTCCCTTTAGTTTCTCCTTTTCGACAATTCACTTGATTGGCCTAGCCATGTCAAATAAAGCACAAAATTAATAATGGAACTATACTCACACTCACTTTGGCCTTATTCAAGTCAATTAGGATTTTAGGTATACATATGGCTCATTTGAATGCCTTATGAAACAACCCTTATAAATCAATTCTTGCCCCCAAAATCACACTCAATATGAGTTTTATGACTTTAGTAAAATTTATTAGAGCGATCATATGCTTGCTTTAGGAAGCCTAGTGCCAAGTTGTTTATTTAGGCATAATTGAGCCCTAAATTTTCACCTTTTAAAATAAAGCTTCCAAATTCAAACTAATGATTTTATTAGTGTTTATAATTCATAGTTAGACTATTTCTAACCTTGGAATCATTGAAAACTCTTCCTAAGTACTATTTCAACCATTTGGCTGAACCTATGTGTAATACCATAATTCTATAATTCATTTCATACCATTTGTAGGTTCAATTCCATGAAGCACATGAATTCTCAAGAAAAAGGCATTAAAATATTCAATTATCTTGCGTTGCGTAGCGAATAAATTTTTCGTTCAGTGTCTCTGGACCATATGAACTTGCTCAACTCATTGTCATATTTAATTACACAATACAACTCATAACCACCCTAAGAAGTGGCCTAGAACTCGTGCAAGTAAATGGAGTACATAAAAACAATATGTGCAACCTTAGCTAGAAATTCTGGTTTACTGTCATAAATTTGAAAAAACATAACCAATTTTAGAAAAATCAACCATTATGGAAAGCTATAGATGTTTAATTTATTCTAAAACTATATCCAAACCACAACAAGGACTAGTATCCATTAGAAATTGATGGAATAATACTAGAGGTCGACTATTATTACTGGTACTAACCTCCATCTTTAAAAATTCATATCTTTTTATTCAGAGCTCCAATTGGGGTGATCTTGGTGGTCATAGAAATCCTATCATGTATAGTTTATTCTTATAAAATTTCATAAGTATTGGACATCATTTAACCCATGAATGACACAACTCAAGTTTCTAACCATATGAACAGTGTCTGATCAGTTCAACAGAAAAATGCCAACTTTGAAAAATCATAATTAATTTCACAGAACTCCACATAATCTGATCTTTAGCTTTCCAAAAATCTCTAGCTAAAATCTATATGCACACCCAATTTCATGGACAAATTTGTTCATTTGGTCAAATCTTGACATTAGGTTGTGAAATGGTCCATTTTAAGTTCTAAGGCAACTATGACCACTTGAGCACATGGGAATGCACCAAAATGACCTTCAAAATTTATCTCAAAGGTGCATAAACCCGAAAAGTGAAAACTTACTCTTCCACCCTATGTCATATATAAGATTACGCATGCTTTACATTGCCATCCAAGGTTCAAAAACCACATGATCATTCATTTGGCATCAAACCTCATGCTTACATCAAACGTTTGGGTAATTATACATGTTCAAATGATTACATAACAATTCCACCATAGTATTACATCATATGCCATGTATATGGCTACAAAAGAGACAAAACTAGGCATTTTGTTATTAAACTCATATCTCCCAACTCGGTGGCTTCCATTACCTTGTTCATTTGCTCCACCTAACATGTTAAGATATTGGAGAGGAGGGAATGAGATTCCAAGAATCCCAATAGTGTATCTCCCTTTTAATCACACATAAAGAATGCCATGCAAGTCTTAAAAATTCCTGCATGGGCATAATAGAATATATAATCATTCAAGAAGTATTCTTAGCATTTGGACAAGTCATATAAAGCACACATAGGCTTGCCAAGTAAGTGGATTAGTCTCACCCATTCTCTTATAGATTTTGGACTACCTCACCCATTTTTCCTAAGAGGTTTTGACTCAACCTCACTCTTGGGAGACTTTTTACTTTGTCTCAATCAATTTTAAGGGTTCTTGGCTTATTCTCCCATGGTTAAGGGTTCTTAGCTTCACCACACTCAAGCAAACTCAAGCAAACATACTAGGCATCATTTGAAAATATGATACAACATCATGGTACCATGGAATAAAGGCACATGCTAGAGCACTTTTTATGGCTTAAAATACACATACACATATTTAAAGATAAGATAAGCACACATTCATGCATGAAAGAAAGTGGAAAGAGCTACCTTTGCTACACAAGCACACTTTTTCTCTTAAAATTATGCTCCCTTCCTCGGCCTCACACACATAAGGGCATGGGATTTGTTTCTCTTGGCCTAAACATAATATGTGGAAGCCAATTAGGTTCTTGAAATTATTTCTAAAGCCATACATCTTCCTTAAACATTAACTTGGTCTAATGACCCCTTTTATGGTTCCAAAATGCATCTAATGAAGCAACATCTATCAATTGAGTTCTAAGCTCTATTTTTTTCTCTCATTTATGATTCTTGATTTTTTTTAAGTCTCTTGGAGTCATCACACAATTAAAACAAAGAGTCTAACTACACGTTGCTTCCTTAAATCATATTATGGAACCTATGCCACTAATTCATTCCCTAGGCCTTCTAAATTTTTTCTAAGGTTTCCTCTCATCTTCACTCATCATGTATGACTCAAAAATAGGTTTAGAAAAATTTAAAACTATCTCTAGGTACATGGAACCCTCTTGGCCGAGCCTATGCTTCTTCTTGGCACTCATAGAGCTTGATTTGTTTTCTCAGGAGAAGATGCATTTGGGGAGCCGTCTAAGGATCTTAGGAGTTCATCCAAACACTTATTTAGGCCTAAAAATTATTGTATCAAATCAAATTTTGTGAGGGACACTTGAAACTCTAGTTTTTCTATCTTGAAATCTAATGGTTAGTCTTTTATTTTCTTTGCATATTCTTGTTCTCCTCCCTTAAATTTCTAAGATTTATCTTTGGCTTAGCTAAAAACTCAACCCCTTAAGGCTGTCCATATGTAGGTCAAACCACCCACAAGAGAAGGAAGGAGGAAGATTAAATGAAGGGATGTCAAAATACCTTGCTTTCCTTAGTTCTTCTTGTTCATTCTTCACCTTCCTTGGCTTCCCCACCTCAATTTCAAAATTTCCCCCCTATTTTGCCCTCAAAATAGACCCAAGAACTTCAATAAAACCATAGGAAAGAAGGGGAAATGGAGGAGAAGAAGTTGCTAAAGAGAAAGCATGAAAAAAATTTAAAAAATCTGTACCTCTTCCTTGTTTTTCTCCTTCTTTTCTTCTCCTTCTTGTGTGCCTCACCCTTAGAGTTCTTTCTCTAATTTAGGGCAGAAACAAAGTGAGCTAAATGAAGAAAGATATGGGGCACCTCATATATATAGGTAGGTTAAGAAATACTTTTCAAAAATTTTAATTTTGTCCCTTCATTTTGGCATTTTCGTTTCTAGTTCGTTTTATCTCTTTTTTTGAGAACCATCTTTTCTATTATGAAATTTAGGTCCTCAATTTAATAAAATACCTTTGCAATTACTCAAATTGGAGCTAAAACCTTCTCGAACGAATCTGTCAAAGTTCAAGTCACCTGACGTTAGAAAATGTACACTTAAGAGGTTTTGACTGTTTTGGAGCTTTCCATGGTATTCAAAGCTCTGAGAACCCCGCAGAACTCAAAAATTTCATTTAAAAAGCCGTCCTATGAGAATTTCAAAATTTACTCAAAATAACGAAAATACCATTACATTTCGTTAACTTTTCATAGAAATTCATTTCTTCATTCTAGCTCTATTTTTCTTTCTATCTAAGCCTAGGGTTCTTATTTTTAAGAGTCTAGAATACTACTTAAACTTTTTAGGACCTTAGCTAACTCATTTTAGGAGACTTACTTTGAAAACACATCCATTTTCATCATTTTGACAAAATCAGACATTACACTATGTCCATAATGAGAGACAATGGAGTTTTACGATTTCTTTTGAGGGATTTGGCACATAAATAAGTTCTTTAGCTTCTTTTTAATTAATTATAGACTTACATGACTTAAAATACACTTCTAAAATTCTAAACTTTCTAAGTGTAATCAAAACCCTACTTACTCTATCTTACATCTTATGGCTCTTTAATTGATTCTCTTGGTTTCATCTTAATCTCTATACTCCTAAACCCTCTTTTCCACTAATTTTCAATGAAAAACCAAATCCCTCTAGGATCCTCACAAGTTGGATGAACCTATAGAAGGCAAAAGGAGCAAGGAAAAGTAAGTTTCTTATATCAAGTTATATATCATTTAAAAGTGCTTTCAATGGAGATTGTTATAGTGTATTTAGTTTCATTTAAAAGCTTCTTTCTCCATGGATTTAGTCATTAAAAGCCCTCTTTTGGAAAAACAAAATGATAGAAAGAAAGAGGAGAAATAGTAGAAAAAAGTTTATACTATTATCATAAGCAAAATTTACACGTAAGCTTACCTATATGGAGCCTTCTTGTAATACCATAATGTCTTAGCTCATTCCATGCTATCTTTATACCATATATCAATCAATACATATAAGCGACAAGAAAATAGCATTAAAATAGTGATTATTTTTTAATTTCTGGAGGTCATTATAGCAAGCCTTAGGGACCAGGTTGCAATTTCACACTGCTTATCACCCCCAGACAGATGGTTAGACTGAGAGGATCATCTAGAGCCTAGAGGATATGTTGAGGGCATGTGTATTAGAGACGAGGGGTAACTGGGATAAGTATCTATCACTAGCAGAGTTTGCTTATAATAACAGCTACCATTCTAGTATCCAAATAGCCCTTTATGAGGCTCTATATGGGAGAAAGTGCAGATCTTCATTATGTTGGGTTGAGCTAGGTGAAAGGAGTTTAATTTCATTTTTAAGAGTCTTGGATTCTACCCAAATTTTTGAGACATTATCTATGTAACACCATATATTTTTAGCATGCTTCCGATCATTTCTAAGTCTCACATAATTAATTGACCAAAAGGGAATGGAAAATGACATTAAAATAATGCCTTATTTCGTGTTACGTCGTATATAAAAATTTCATTCGGTGTCACACGGACCATATGAGCTCATACAACTCGTTATCATATTTAATTACATACATACAACTCATTTGCATAACCAAAGTTGACCCACAACTCGTGGAATTCAAAGGGGACCATCAAATTCACACTCTTATTTTCGGCCAGAATTTCAATTTTTCTATCACAACTTCGGAAATTCATAACTAAATCCACAAAATTTGAACCCTAACAAAATTTACCATTCTAGAAATCTCTAGATGTCTACCCCATGTTAAAAATAATTTTAGCTCATGAATCATTAAGGGGAAAACATTTGACATCCGAAAAACCACTGGGGTTGCTACTGTCTGGGCCACTGGTTCAGTTTACTGATAGGAAGTTTCAAAATTCATAAATAATTTTAGAAAAATTGAAATCATTCATTCTTGACCATTATGGAAATCTACTCATGTATAATTTATGCCAAAAATATTTCCAGGCCATCAAACATAACACAGAAATCTTTTGACACGTGAAAAGGGGTAAAGGTTCGGACAGCTATTGGTACTGATGCAAGTGTCTGCTATGAACTTCGAAAATGTTCAATTAATTCCACAAAAATATAATCCATGAAAATAATACCAATTTGGAAAGCTATGAATGTTTCTTTATGATAAAAATAGACTCAGACTAGAGAAAGCCCGCTTAGATACCCAAATTCAATGGAACAGTGACTCAGGTCGTGCTAAGCTACTGCTATTGTCCCAGAAATTCAAAAATTCATATCTCTCAGCTCAGACTTCCAAATGAGGTGTTTCTAGTTGCTACAAGTCATTGTGAATACCTAGTTTCTAAATGTAAAATTTCGTAGCCATTGGACTACGTTTACCACTCAGATGACACAATTTCACAACTGACCAAATGAATAGTATCAATGCAAATCCGAAATTGTGATACCAACTTTGAAAAATCATAGAAAATTCTACAGACCTCCAAATGACCTGATCTTTGGCTTCCCAAAAAGCTCTAGGCAATATCTACTTGCATGCAAAAGTTTAAGTCAAGAAGAGGTCATTTGGTCAGACTTTGCCATAGCTCAAGCTTATGGCAATTTTGGTCCCAACAAGAGGCAACTTTGGTTCAAATGAGCCATCCATGGTTCCACACACATTTGAGCAACTTAGAAAGCATAAATATAGCATAACTAAGTCCCTCATAAGGTCTGAACCCTCATGCAACTCAAATTCACCATGCTACTTCCATAAACATACATACACAAGTGGGCTCCCAAGTGGTCAAAATACATAATTTTATTCATTAAACTCTATTCTTGATACATACACTAACTTTACTTAGTTTTACACTTGTTCAAAGTATCATAGCTCAAAAATAACATTTACATATCTACTTTTACATTCTAGTCATCATTGTACATCAAAATAGAAAGATTTGCTAACAGATGAAGATTTAAGCTCCTTGGCTTCCATCCTTTGGATCTTGAACTCCACCTAGATCATATGAGGTGAGAGAAATGAGGGGATGAGATTCATTGAATCTCAATAGCTCATACACCTATTCAAGCACATTTTCAAGGCATATAACATGTCAAGGGTACAAGTATGCAACTACTCAATCGATGAAGCATTCAATTTTCACATTTTTATGTCACAAACACATGTCGAGAATAAGAATGAGCTCTAGGGACTTTTGGGTTGGCCTCACCCCATTTCTAGGACTTTTGGATTACCTCACTCTTGGTTCTTGGGACTTTTGACTTAGCCTCACCCATCTAAGGGACTTTTGGCCTTGTCTCACCCATGCCATGAGACTTTTGGCATCTCCTCACCCACATTAAGGGACTTTTGGCACTACCTCACCCTTATGAGCCATTTCCATCATTCAAAGACATTCAAGAAAGCATATTGGTACCAAAATAGCAACATAGCATCAAGTGGCATGTCTTAAATATATAAACATACACACAAGCACACAATGACACCATATGCAACAAGAAAAGGTGGAGAGCTACCTTGGTGCAAATTCAAGCTTTACTTTGCTTGTTTCTTCTCCTTTTCGGTTCCACAAACACAAGGAGGTGGGGTTGGATTTCTTTGGCCTATTCATAATAAACAACACTAAATTATACTCTTTGAACAAATTATGACATCCAACTCACTCTTAAGACTATACTTTGGTCTATTTGTCACAATATGGTTCCATTAAGGACCTAATGAAGCAACTACCATAATTAACATTCTTGGTTCCATTCTCTTGCCATATTTAGACCTCTTGACCTCATTTAAGGTCCTTGAAGCCATCACGCACTCACTTTCACAAACCTAGGTCCATGTTGCTTCATAAAGTTACATTATGGAAGCCATTGCCTCATCTCCCAACCTAAGGCTTCTAAATTTTTTCTAAGGGTTTCTCCTATCTTCTTTTATCATATAAAGTCCCAAATCAAGCTTGGAATCATTTAAAACATTCCCTAGCTATCTCTAAGGGTCTTGACCTAGTTATGCTTCCATTAAAGACCCATGGAGTTTGGGATTTTTCCTTAATGGATGGAGCACTTGGGAGGCTCCCTAGGAGTTTTAGAAACTCAAACAAACACTCACACATGATGGGGAAGTCTTGAATCAACCAAGATTTTAACTTATGTTCAAGCACCCTACACTTTTCCAACTTGAATTTTACTAGTTTTTCATGCATTTCTTTGGTATAATCCATCTTCCCATGGCTTAGTTTGATGGATTCTTTTGGATTATAAAACAAAAACTCTTCCCTCTTCATGGTTCTGTTTGAGACATCCTACCATGGAAGAGGAGAAGGAGAAAAAGAAGCAACAAAGGGAGAGAAACTACCTTGCAATCAAGCTTCATTCAAGAGCCCTTCCTCTTCCCTCTTTCTCCTCCTTAAATTTTGAATTTCCCTCCTCTGATCTGGACCCAAATCAGCACCAAAAATTACATTAAAACTGTGGAAAGATGAAGCAAGAAGGGGAGGATGAAGTTTTAAGAGGAAAGAGCATAAAAACCTTACACTTTTTCACCCTTTCTTTGGCTTTTCTTCCTCTAAAATTTCCTCCCCTTGTGCACCTAAGACAGCAGCTCCATTTCTAAGTTTTGGGTAGAAGAAAGTCGGTTTAGAGAAGGGGGAGTTGAACGTGACTTAAAAAGGGAGTTCGGAAGCATCTTTTGTGCACTTTGTTTCCATTTTTGCCCTTCCATAATGGCATTTCCGGTTTGGCTTCGTTTTAGCTCCTTTTTTAGAACCATCTTTTCCATCATAAACTTAAGATTTCTAATTTAATAAAATGCCTTTGGAATCACTCAAATTGGAGCTAAAACCTTCCCGAACAAATAGGTCAAAGTTTAGGTCAACTGACATCGGAAAGAGTACACCGAAGGGGCTTTACCGGTCCCAGGGCTTCCCATGGTTTTTGGGGCCTCTGAGAACCCTGGGAAACTAAAATTTCTATTTAAAAAGCTCTCCTAGATGTTTTTCTAAAATTTCACTTATTTACAAAAATGCCACTGGCCTTTCGGCAAATTTTTCAAATCACTTCGACCTCAGTTTCTGAGCAACTCAAGGCTCAAATCCTCGTTTTATATTATTTAAAATTTTATTCAAATTTTGTTTAGCCTTGAATCACTCATCTCAGGGGACTTACTTTTCAAACCTGCCTATTCCGGTGATTGTACAACGTACCGCTCATTACAATCTAGGTCATTTCTAAGGACTTATTTTATATGGCTCATTTCGTCATTTTATGAAAATTACGTTCATTACACTTCTTTTCCTTGCTTCTTCCTCCTTTTTCTCATGCCTATGATTTTGTTTCAAGAGTTTCAAAGTCAGTTATAGGGTTGGGATGGCGTGGCTAAACAGATATAAAGGAAAAAGGAATGTTTTGTAACAATTCTGAAAATTCCCATTGCTTATCATAACTTGAATTCTTCCGTTTGAACTTATTTTAAATCTTGTTTGAGAACCATCTTTTTTATCATAAAATGCAAGTCTTTTAATCTATTGAAAACATAAATTTTTAATTTTATGGGATTCAGAATAATTTAAAATAGTTTAGTCAAAGTTCGGGGTAACCAATAACCTAAAGTACATAATAGAAGAGTTTTAATTATTCTGACCATTCCTATGAGTTTTAGGGCTTCTAAAGACCTTAATAAGCTTAATTTTTTCATTTAAAACTTCATCGTTTAATTTTCTAAAATTTTATTTGAAATTACGATTTTGTCATTACAATTTATTCTATTTAGCTATTTTAGCTGCAATTTCAAGCCATTTTTTATTTCTTAACCTCATTTCAAGATGTTCTAATTAACATTGTACTCTTAACTTGTCTTAATTCATTTTACTTTTTGATCTTCTTTCATTAAATAAGCAGTTCTAATTTTGGTTTCTCTTAATTCATACTGCCTTTCTCTAGGCATGTGACCTCATTTAAAGTAATTTATTCCACTCTTTAGGGAATATTTTAAATTACTAAAATATAGAATATTACATTTTCCCCTTGAAAATAAATTTTATCATTAAAATTTGGAATGTACCTTAATTGAATAGTTGTGCATGCTACTTTCTTGTATCATCTTCAAGTCTCAAGTTGCCTTATCAGAAAATAGCCTCTTTTAAACCACTTTCACTAGCGGAATGCTCTTATTTCTTAGTTGTTTGATTCTGATTTTAATGATTTTCTTAGGTGCTACAACATAAGAAAAATTATCCTATAATTGAATATTCTCATATTCTATGACTTGTGAGGGATCTGGCAAGTACTTTTTCAACTATGAGACATGGAATACATCATGGATTTAGGCTAGGTTAAGAGGAAAGGTTATTCGATAGGCAACAAGTCTAATTCTTTCAAGGATTTCAAATGGACCAATATATCTAAAAATTGAGATTTGTTACATTAGTAGACTAACCCACTTTGGTAACTGGAGATACTAAAGTGAATAT